>JBBPQC010000300.1:0-17192 GCA_038092295.1 Leccinum arenicola
TTCGTGCTCTCTCTTTTTGCTTGCATATTTGCGATGTTCCATCATCATTTACGACAGCGAGGGGGACACTTTTTTCCCATCATCGTTCGTCCCAGTATCTGTTCTCAGCATTATTTCCTTCGTGGCACAGCTCTCTGCTCTACAAATAACACCCCCATCACACGACTCGTTCTTTCTCTCGGCACATTGGAAAACGCGCATTCATAGGAGCATTCTTCTCATACCTGTTGCACCCTTGTGCACACAAAATTGTATAAGTATAGGACGTATACCATACCCACTAAATGTCTAGGTTCATCACTCTAATCTATGTTAACGTGGTTCAACTCGTGCGTCTTTAGTCTTCCGTTCAAACTTCGAAGTAGTGCGAAAAGGAAAAGCCAGCGGTAGATTAGTCTCAGCAGTCACGGTGACGTGCGTGTTGTGAGAGCGCAGGGTGTGATAGTTCCGGATCCGGGCCAAGTGTACTTTATACTCTTTCTTACGCACTTGATCTGGTTGGTTTTCTTCTGGCCTATCATTGTGGGGAAGCCTGCACCGGGGGTCAACCGGTCACATCCGGCGATCGTGTGACAACGGCCCATCTACATAACCCCATTTCCCTCGCTAAGTTCGGGGAAGCTAATTGATCCTTGGTCATTCAACTGTCATTCATGTGTTTGTCCATTTTTCGTCCGTAGTTTGGAAGCTGACTGACGCCCTTGAGATTTTACTTGAACAACTTGACAAATGATCCGAGAATATCGCTGACCAGGCTCCGCGTATCGTGTACTATGCCATACGCACTCTATCTTCTGATAGTACGTGACCTACAACTCTTATTATCAAATAAGAAAGCCAGAGTTGATGGGCCTATCGATGTGTCGACGCCCGTAATGCTCCAGACCCGTTTCGCCAAACAGAACCATGGTATTGCATTCGACGCGCTGCGCCATGGATGCACACTATTTTCGGTAGACGGTTCTATTCTATTGTATTCATTCGCGGAGAGACGGCGGGGTATCAGTGTATGCCAGTCATAGCCGTGCGTGGTACGCGCATATTAAGTCCCACATCAGCGCCCGACTGTCAACACTTCCGGAATATTCCTTGCCGCATTTCTTCCTCCCTATTGTCGCATCAGGGAAAACGTGTCGTGTTAGACGCTCGCTTGCGCAAAAAGGAAATAAAGGGAAATTTTGAAAGACGCACCGATATTCAATCATCAACTGCACTCCTACAAATAGGCACCCACAAGCGCCGAGCAGGAACCCAAGACCTTATTTTTCAATCGAGCAGGCGAACCAAACACGGAATATCGAGTTTCCCGTTGAATACCACAGAGTTTCCCGCCAATGAAGGTGTATCAGAACACATCGAGGAAAATTGAATGGATTCGAATGACGCTACCTTTTAAACTCCCCGCAATTTGATCAACCATGTACCGAATTCCGTCGGTCCCAATGACAAAGCCAACAAGGTTTGCAGAAATCATCGTCAATACGTTGAGAACTCCCCCACATGCACAGACGTGCCGATACCAGTAATACTGTCCGTACTGACCGCGTGAAAAAAGGATGATGAGCGGAGATATTCAAATCGGTGGTTCTATCGAGAAATGGAGACGAACCTTGGATGGTGGGAGAATCCTGCTGGCGAGCAGCTCTGGGAGAATGAAGAGACTGACGAGCCATCCCCATGCGAGTAAATGGAATGACAGATCATGCCACAAGGCCACGAATGTGAATACAAGCACGGTGGTAATGGCTACATTCTTCGTTCCCCCAAGAGGCACATAAATGTATCTGACATTCACATCAGCGAACGTCGATTGAAGATCAGATAGCTTATTACCGCACTATCCAAAGATTGTACGACCGGTGCCAACTTCGCCAAAAGCCTAGTGTAGAGTAGTTGTTTGCCATACATCGAACCATGTTCTCTGGCGGATCGATTCCGCTGACTAACGACCAAAGTCGGAAGAATCGCCATGGGAGAAGAAGCTGAGGGAATGCAGGTTAACTCACGGACGCGGCTATGTCAGGGACCTACTTTCAACCAGACAATTATGAGATTCCAGAAGCCGATCATGCTCAGCTCAAGGGGTGTATCACCCTGCCAAGCTTTCGTGTCCTTGATTGCGACTACGTACATGTAATGGAGAATAAATTCCATAGTCAAGAGGTTAACAAGGAACCGTGCCAGGTAACTCGTGATAGATCGCGGTCGAATATCCGTTGATTGACGCAGCTAGATGCATTTTCAACTAAGTTGACTGGTCGCGACCAAGAGAGACGTAAGAGCACCTGCCACATGAAGTTGTTGAATGTTAAGATCGGACCGGCGATATATAGCGGAGCGAATAACACATATGCGAGGTAGTTTGCATAGGAGTAGTGTTCAAGGGAATGAGGGATGGCGCTTCGTTGCTTTTCAGTGAATGCTGTTTCCGGCTACAGTCATGCATGAGATTACATGTAAGCTGACATCTTAGCACGGACCTCCGGTTGGTGTGGCAGTGTACACGCCCAGTAATAATCCATGTTGAAAGAAACTAACCTCAACATGGTGATGTTGAAGTTGATTTGCCAGCGGGGGTAGAGTCCTTTCAATGCGTCCTAACGGCAACCGAGATCATGAAGTGCAAGGAGAGAGAACAACTTACTTACCAAAGGAGCCAAGCTAGGGTGAAGGCTCGAAAACAGATACCCATCGTTCCGCTCATTCGCAAAGAGGATGAGAATGTTGAAGATCCAAGTAATAATTGGACCGGCCCGTGACCCAGCGGATGATTTTCCAATGTAGTAATTGGCAGTTAATATGATAAAGATCTTTAAAGTGCTTGTTCCATGAAGTCCGATGAGGTATAATATAGCAAACAAAATATTAAAAGAGACGAGAAACGTTTTGTCGTTTGATGTCCCTGGTACCGAGCGAGTTGCGAAACGAGTGTAGATTGATTTTAGGGAGACGTATACGAGGACCAGAAAAGAGAGCGCAGGTACGTTGTTTCGGAAGGCGCGATATTGAGCATCACTGTCGTCCTGAATGTGCATCCCGTCACGCACAAAGATAATGTGTTTGAGTTCCACTCTATCTGGAAGGATGACTTACAACTGGGCGACCAAACAGCCATCCGGCACTCAATTTGTGGCTAAAAAGCGCATAGTTTGCATGTATGGCTACAGGTGATTGCAAGTCAGTGTGATCCTAACATGGCAGTGCATGGCTATAAACGCACGTGAACTCAGGCTGATAGGTACCCAGACCATGAAGGGGATGACCACAGCAAACACCAAGTAGTAGAAGAAAAATTCGGGAGTTCTCCACAATGGCGGTGGCCGTTGTACAGAAGTCGGTCGAGTTTTGCTTGCATCAGGAATGTCGACTGTCAGGGCGGTCACGATGAAACCTTTGTTGTTTTTATGTTCTTCCAGTTCGAGGGCAGCGATGTGTGCGTCGGCGAAATGAAGGTCTGTTGGCATGTCAAGAACAACAGCCATCTGGTATGTCACGCATGTGAGAGTCTCAGAGACAGCTTGCACCGCCACTACCACATCGGCTCGCTACATTAATTCCAAGGACTTGCCAGTTGACCATTACAAGTCAGTTTGAAACGACCACTACCAGAAGAAAACTAATACGATGCTCGGTCGCGCAGTGGACGATGCTTCTACGGGCTCTGATTCTGATTATTCCAAGTGGGCTTTCTTTCTTATTCGCCCAGTCGCTCAAAATCGCTCACACGATTGTCTAGTTCGGTAAGGCTTCCGCATGTACCATCTGAACAAATCTAACGATGCAGCGTGGCAGTGGATATCTTGGTTCTTGTCATCGAAAGGAAACGAATACTTCTGTGAAGTCGAGGAGGACTATATCCTAGACAGGTTCAATTTGACGGGCCTCAACAACGAAGTTTCCAACTATGCACAGGCTCTTGATCTGATTACGGACAATCTTGGTTTGTCCCAAAAATTCGCAAATTTCATGGAGTTCAATTCGTTTTACAGATGATGATATCCAGGACGAGCTTCGGGGCGCGCTAGATGTTCAAGCTCGCTTGTTGTATGGACTTATCCACGCGCGATGGATCGTCACGGCACGTGGACTTGCAAAGATGGTATTTGTTCTATCTTTCTTTCTTTTCTGGCATATTGCTTATACTAGCCAGCTCGAAAAATTCAAGAGAGTGGATTTCGGTCGATGTCCTAGAGTATTGTGCCAGTCCCAACCTCTCCTGCCCGTTGGCCTGAGCGACATTCCTTACGAGAAATCAGTCAAGCTCTACTGTGGTCGTTGTGAAGATGTCTACTCCCCTAAATCTTCGCGGCACGGATCTATCGATGGCGCGTATTTCGGCACATCGTTCCCGCATCTACTATTCATGGTCTACCCGCATCTCATTCCTCCAAAGACCGGTCCCGTCGAGCCAGCGCAACCCTCTCGGGGTAACGAGAACGACGCGAGCAAGAGGAGCAGACGTACGAGGGAAGAACCAGAAGTGACGGAATCCGTCGGTGAACCTGCAAGTACGGCCAGCGTCGCTTTGAAAGCGGACAGATATCGACCACGGATCTATGGGTTCCAATTGCATGAGATTGCCAAGCTCCAGAGGTGGCAAGAGGCGGTCAGGGATAGGCAAGTAAAAACAAGGGTACTTTGAGTGCAATAGCTTTCTGACCTATCGATCAGACAAGTTGCCAGGCTGGAAGCGCTAGAAGATCTCTCCTGATTTATTTTGTTTTTGCCTCGTGTATTTTCTTTCGCTGCGCCGTAGTCGACACTCACAAGCAATACCTGCCATCCAGTGATCGCGGTTTCCTCTCCCAATCAGTATAACTTATTTCTACCAACATACCAGCTTTTCTGTCACCAGTGGCAGATGAACGCGAGGGCACAGCATGTACTTTCCTGAGTTAGGGTAATCAAGCAAGTTCAAGATCGTGTTGGATTTCTTTCCATTTCAGAAAGAGAGATACTGTATGTATAACAACGACTCCGCATCCGATAGTGGTGTCGCCTTCTATGTGACCTTTAAAAGCCTACTGGTTGACTCGAAGTCCCCCGCGATTTTTGCAGTCACTCTCTGTGCTCAGAGTTGACGTGGTCACTGGTATTCCTAACTCTTTTTCATCCAAGGACTCGCTGAGACTCGAGTATATGCTATCTACAGGGCTTCGCACCACCTCCCCCGATCGACGTCGTAGCCAATGTGCATAGTCGTAGGCGGAGAGAACACAGGACAGTCCTCCCTTCAGCCCCTCTAAATGCCCATGAGAGCAGACTGGAATATGTCTCGGTTGCCATTACTCCCCCAAGATGGTGGCCAGAACGGAGTTCCTTGATCATCCTGCTCAGCTTCTGCCGCCTGCTCATTCCACACCAGAGATCATGGAAGAACCTCAGGTGGTCTCTGAGCTCGTTCTCAAGTGAGTATCGTCCTTTATCATGTCCTTTCTTAAACAGTGCTAACACCTTTGCGTCCTGGGCAATTCAGAATAGCAAGGATCCGATCATTCATATCATCAGTGGATGCGTCTTTATCCCATCAGATCGCGCTGCGTATCATCTTCTGGTTGCCTCGCTATCTCTCCAGACAGAATTCATGCGTGTCATAGTCCGACGTTGACACTCGTGTCTATTACACTGTTTACCTCCGCAGGACCAGGCAGAAAGCTACTTCCAACTTCGAAGCAGGATCACGGTCCGTATCCCTGAAGGAGGGCTGTCTCGCGCGGCAGGCAGGGCAGTTTGAGTGTATGTGTGACGTGAATTCAGGGGCGGAGGTGTTGAAGACTGTCTAAAAGGTATGTGGCGCCTCGGTTGGGACGACGTGTCGCTGTTGTCCAGCAACGTATTTATGTATACAGGGTTGCGTCTGTCGGTTGCTTCAGTTCTTTTGCTTTGCAAAGGATGTCATGTATGTACAAGCATAACGAGTTCGTCCTCTGAATCCCTTGTATGCCAAGTATTCGTACATTATCTGAGACTGTCTGTTCGCTGTCTCAGGTTCCGCACAGAGCAGACATCATGCATCATGCATCAAAGCAGACCGTCGCTGCGGATCGCACACTGTCCAAAGTCGAGCTTCTTTAGGCCCTCTTCCTTGGGTAAGATATCCTGCACGATAATGCAATTAGCTCGGCGCGGTCGTCACTCGACTGCAAACAGAGTGAAGCAGGACGCACGTGCTCAAAGATGCCGAGAGGCAGCGCAAGCGTCACACAGGCGTTAGGAGAGTCCTGTCACGGATCAACATTCTACATCACGCATTCCGAATGGAGGTCAGATAAGTACCACGATAGCGCCGATGTGGCTCTCAACCGGTGCTGCCGAGAGAAGAAGATCTGTCAAAAGTTCGATGACTATCAGAACGGACCTTCGGAGCGAAACAAAACGGTGGCACTCACATGCTTGCTCGCGGGCTAGGTGCGTGCATCCGTCATCTCCGAACGCGCGCAGGATCAAAGTCATAAGATCACTTACTATAGCCGATCTGGTACGATAGACGTCAGTGGCGGCATATGCCACATCTGTACGCTGTGCATACCTTTTGCAAATACGCGATAGCGTTAAGCGCTGCTTGCTTGTACGCCACCGTACTGAGGAACGTCAACGCCATGGAAATTTCCATGAAACAAAAGATACTTACGCGTCCATGTTGTATTGCTTCCCATCACCGTCTGATCTTTTATCAGGAAAAAGGAACGGAGACAGGATATCTCACGCACGAATGTCAACGCTGATACCCTCGAAGGTGAGCTAGGATCTGTTCAGTAGGGCTGCTGAAAGAGAGTGGTTGTCATGGATCACCTTGGCCGAGTACAACGGGTCCACAGGGGATGGCTATCGGGTTACATTAGAACTCATTGCGCACTTTGCGTATCCCAGTGTTCATTGTTCACGAACCAAGAAAATGGGCTGCTTCAGTGCAAACTTCTCGACGCCGCCCTTGATGATGCTAGTCTTGAATTTGACGATGCCGGCCTGTGGCAAAGGCAGTAAGCCATGCGTGTCTCAGGTGAGTGGAACAGATCCTCACCATTTCGATGGCGCCACAGAAGGAGAGCTGATGGCTCAAACGTCAGCTCACACTGCGCTGGTATTGAGTGATATCATACCTCTCCCTACGAAAATGCGAGCCTTCAATCACACAAGGCATACCACCAACAAGTAATCTACGTACATCACCTTGCGAGAAGTGCAAATCACCAACAGAAAGGTTCGCCCCTTTCACGAAGACCGGGAAATAGCATCGAGATCCCCTGGAATGACGACACCATGAGACTGATTTTTAATAAATGATAAATGAGCTGATGCTCTACTTGGAAAGGTTCTTGATCTGTTTTCAAATTGTCAACGACAGCCACCAGTGTGGGTAAACGACTCACATCACAATTTCCTCCATGCTCACGTCCGGGGATTGTACGTGCACCCTCGCGGTAAACCCTCTCTCTCACGTCATCTGGAATGTCTTGGCCGACGTATGCCCCATTAACGAGGGGCCCAAATGCGACGGGAGGCACGGCGTTAGCATTGGCCTCAATCAAACCGACCTCGCGTTTGTTCCAGGTAGCAAGGAGCTCATGGGATGGTGCGGTGCCGATCAACCCCGGGTGAGAAACACCAGCGAAACGAACCCCTGGTATGTGTCGCGATGTAGCGTATACACCTATTGCGATGCTCGGTTGGCTGATAGGGTACCCGGATGACGAGTGCTCTCACCTTCAAAGTCCCAGATGGCCTTGGCCGCTCTACTCTGGAACTCCCGTGCTGGTAGGAGAGAAGGTTAGAACGCTTGTTTGAGATGCGAATATATGGGAACTACCAAACAATCCGCCACCGTTTTCCAGCTCAAAGATACCCTGTACTAACTCAATTATTTGCACCATTGACGAATAACCGAAACTCACAGTATAACCCCATGGCATTTTATCGAATGGTTTCACTGCAATGGATCCAATTTTCATCTCCTTAGCAGTCTCATCTCTTGAAACATACCGTCTAGAATGTCGACAACAAGACAATCCCCTGGCTCTGCGCCCTGCACGGCGATTGGACCAGACAAGTTATGGACGGAAGTGAGGTCCACGTCGCGGATGTCATCGCTAACTAGTAAAAAAAATTGTACAAAATCAAGGTGCTGAATAGATGGCAATGCAATCGAGACATACAGTCATTGTTTCCAATCTGCGCACCAGTCCAGTCTTTTCAAGTTCCAATCCGTAAGCGACAACATATACTCCTTCTCTGCGTAGCTGACATACCGACACATTCGATGTTGAATACCTAGAAAAAGGGTTAAAAAATAATTGACACACAATGTCGAACTCGCACTTCTCCCGGCTTGACTGTTGCAACTGGAGGTATGTCAGGACTGGATAAGAATGGTCAGAGAATGTCTGCGTTGGTCCTGTCAATCAACATACTGCCATCTGTTGTGCAGATTCTGTGTATAGATCGTCAGCATGATACGCAATGCATATATTGAGCATCTGCTCTGACCTTCTGCTCTCGCGCAGGTCTAATATACAACACAAAAAGTTAGAATCGGTGAAGCTGATGACATATTATGCTTACACAAAGGGGTCGACCTATGATATGCGAAATGATAAGCTAATGACAATCCATAGAATAGCTCTTACCTGAATAAGAGTCGGGTGGGTGACAGAGTTAGCTACAGTAGCCATTTATGAATCGACCGTCCAATAAGGGAGAAGAGAGAAGGGGTCAAGGTCGTAGATGAGGGAAACTTGGGAATTATAAAGCTATTCCCGCATATGAAACGGAGCTGTGACTTGTCCCGCCTTATCAGTGCTGATAAAGAAACTGTCAACAACACCCTAGCGGGTCCTGAGGAGTATATTTAACTGTGGTAACATGATCACCGTCATGGGAGGTGGGTTCACACAAGTGTCTTCTTCTAAACCACGGTCTACATTTCCAGAAATGTGGCGTGGCCAATACATGACCGTGTTAGGAACGGTAGCACATCCCTTGAATCATACTAATGGCCAATCGAGATGCGAAGAATCCGCGACGAAGGGCGTGCGGCCGGCAGCCTGCTTAGAACGTGTCGATTATCAGTTGTGTCTATGAGCATTACGGACTTGGGTTCGAAATTCTTACAGTTTGGGACAAGCCTGGGTTCAAGTTGTACTGTTGTGGGCAAGAGTGATTCAATCATCTTGGCGGGTGGCATATCGGTCTGCCGAAGCGGCACGCTACCGGCGTTTGAATGTGGTTGGATGAAACCAACATGACATGGAGTCTTTACTTTCGAGTCCCAGTGTCCAGCCTAAGACCTAAGCAACGACAGCTTCGACAGAAATTGCAGCTTGTATGTTGTAGTAATAATCTCAAAAATGAGCAGATTGGCAGGGGAGCAACGTTGAAAATTGAGGCTGAGTTTGAATTACAACTTCAATCCTGATCAGTTGGTACATATCTACTCGACAACTACAAACACACTGACTCGGAGGGGTAGACAGGCTGCGCCGCGGTCGCTCTCAAAATCGAAGACGGAAACCGGGGGGCCGATGTATGTAGAGGATATCAGCGGTCGTTGCTGCCGCCGGATCAAGTGCACCGCACGGCCAACAGTTCCGAAGTTATACATTGAGCGCTATTAACTGCGCTGATTAGCCTATGCCTGGAATTGGAGATCAGGATGAGCCAAGGACTTATTCTGGGGTGTCTTGTCAAAACCCAGTCTACTCTGGGGAACGATATATGTTTGCGGAGCAGCACGAGGGGTAGGATCACAGCACAAACGCGGCGCCCGCCCCAGATGCGTTCCGCCAGCATATCGACGCAAGCCTGTCTGTAAGACCGGTCCGAAATCATTGACTCCGTTTACAGATGGTGGCACTTTGTATCTTGGACCAGTGTGGGAATCAATCACTGGCTGAAGACAAATTGAGGAAGAAGGCTTACGCAATTCCATCTCTTCCATGCTTGGCTTCCGTCACCCGTGATTCGGAGGCGTTGGTCATTTGATCCACTCAACACACGGGAAGAATCTGCCGAGCGTAACGCCGGAATTTAGAGCTCCTCGAAACATCAACATTGAACATCATGAACCATTGATGAGCACAGAACCTCGACACCGTGCCAAGGTCAAGTCGGGAATGGTGCGGATAAGACCACAACGTAAGCTCTGACCGGATGCCTCCTGACCCGGTTGACCGACGGAAGTTTTCCAACAGCGCTGATAAATTTGCGGCGTCACTCAAGGGCGAGGCGCTGAATCAAGAGCGAGACGCTCAACCTTGGTCTACATAAATGTCAAATACTGGAGGACTGCCGCCCTCTCTCTGTTTGTGCTTCACGACTGGAGGTCAAGCTCAGTATTATCTCCAGATACAGGAACGATGCGAAGAGGCAAAGCCTATTCCGACGCGGACGATACGTAGGTTCTATTCCATTCATTCAACGACCCAATAATCTAAATCTCGTCCCTAGTTCCGACTCAAGCTCGAAATCTGTTCCACAAGATACGGTCCCCAACACCATCGATGGAAGGGGAACGCGGTTCTGGCAGAAGTATTCGAAAGCGGCAGACAATTGTGACGATGATTTCCTCAAGAAAAATGTCGACAACATAGAAGGTGTCATGCTTTTCGTGAGCTCTTCTAGTAACTGATAGTTCTCTGGACACCGTGGTGGCTGACATGTGCTACGCCCAGGCTGGTCTTTTCTCTGCCGTTTCTGCAACATTCTTAGTTTCCACGCAAAGCAACCTAAAACCTGACCCTACCGATACTACCAACACCCTCTTGATGATGCTCGTCCATGCTAACAACAACTCCGCCTTTGCGGATATCAGCCTCCCTGTGAACAATGGTCCTAGTTCTGCCGCCGTCTACAGTCAGGCTCTGGGATATGCGGCTCTGTCGGCTAGTTTGCTTGCTGCCCTGGGAGCTGTTTTGGGCAAACAGTGGCTCAGTGATTACACCCAGCTTCGGAGCGGTCCCTTGCAGGAGCGTTGTCGTAGGCGCCAACAGAAGTTGGACAGTCTCAAGGCTTGGCGATTCGAGGTGGTCATCAGTACATTACCCGCTCTCATACAACTAGCCCTCCTGCTGTTCAGCATCGCCCTTTCCATGACCTTGTGGGAAGTGAACCGTGTCGTGGGGTCTGTGCTTTTCGCTGCGACTGCCATTGGAGTGTTCCTGTACCTCTTCATAACTTTGGCGTCGTTGTTCTTCCCCACATGTCCATTCCAGACTCCGGTCTCTTCTTCAATCCACGGAGTCGTAGGAGGCGTGATGAAATCGGTGGAGGAAGTCGCAGAATACTGGGCATGGCACGCGGACAAGCATGATGATCAGCTCAAGCGGCCCGTGATCGGTCGCGGAAATATATTGGTGGCGTACATTGGCGGCGTCCTCTTTTATCCCCTTCTGGCTGCCGTGTTCGCTATGCGTCTGGTGCTGTTAGCCGTCCTTGGCCCCCTGGTCGTGTTGGTTGCCTGGTTCCGAGGAAGACAAGGAGTTCTTTTCCGGGCCCGGATGCGTGCCTATCGTTCAGCCTTCCAATATACAACGCTGAAATCAAGATTCCATTTATCCACATGTTGGGTCCGCGACTCAGCTCGTCGCTCGCGAAATTACATACGCCGCACATATCTAAATCCTGAACCCGATTCTGAAACTTCAGATTCTCATGCCATCGCTTGGATTCTAGAGACCTCAACCAATCCTGACGAACTTATGGCGGCAGCGGACCGGGTACCTGATGTGACGTGGCCGGAAAATCTCGATATATCGCTACCCACAGAGCATCTCTACAGTATCTTCATTCGTTCGCTTCCAGAGAAAAAATCCGACGGTCGTGCATTAGGATTGGGCAAGGCATTCATAATCATGCTATGCCAGGTGTCCAAGGAGGTCAGCACTCACGTCTGGGAGGAGGCTTTGCGGCGCGTTACGGACATGTCCACGTCGATGATGCTCGATCCCGATGGCGATTCTGATCTTCTTTTTATCCTCACTGTTGTCACTAAGCTCCTCTACGTCAAGCTGGGTTATGTGGGTTATGGGGTTGAGTTCCCGGCAAGTTATGAGGTTTCGCAGCCGCTGCTTTCCTGGTTCCTTCAACCGCTGGAAGCTCTACTCCTGTTGGAGCATCCGCGCCAGTCACGTTTCCTCCCTGAAGCATATCGTGCTTTCCTCAAGTTGCAGTGGCCCGAGGAATCAAAATTGGAAGGGTCACAAGGGTCACAAGGGCTGCAGTACTTGCAGACATTTGAGATATACTTCAATAGGATATACTTTGATAGTGTCATGGGTGCCCATGATGAGAGGATGGAGGAGTAAGTGATCCATTGCCTCGAAAACAATCACTTCAAGCTTACTGATGGGATCGCTGTAGCCCTATTAAGCAGAGTTTGCAAGAGCCGCACAAATCACAGTGTGTAGCCTCCTAGTCCGGCGTTCTAACCTGCAATGTCTGACATCATCGCAGCGCCGATTTCCTGAAGCGTATCCTCGAAAAGTTGGGACAAATTGACCTCTCCCGACTTCACGAAGTCCATCAACACCTCATTGTGCCATTGACTGTACTTTCAAGCCTAGCCTCTGTTCCGTATATGCAGCAGGCTTTCAAAGACACTGGCATCAATCCCTGGATCATCAAGGCTTTTATAGAAACTGTTGGAACAGCAGACGGGAGTGGAGAATCCATTTCTCTTTTCACAAGCTGCATCATGAAATTGGCAACAGTCGTAGATGCCTTCAATCCGGCGGGTGCACAGGTTGAGAATACTGTGTCAGATGGTGATGCCCGTGGGCAGACGCCAATACCACCGTTCCGCATGGACTCCAGGAGTCTGCTGTCGTTTTTGCTCACCAAAGACATTCCCGCAACCTCGGAGCAGGTCGTGTACGCGCTGCAAATCATGTTTGCCAACGTGGACCAGCTCCCCGAGCTTGCTCACAACCTTGAGTTTGTCAACTACATCCTATATGCCACGGGCCCTGGGCAGGTGTACTCCGTTCGGGACATTGGTTCCAAGGTTCTGGTAGCTGCTTGCAAGCATTTGATCTTCGCGCACGACGCACCGAGCCTTGCAAAGCTTGCTGCTCATTGTGACCTCGTTCGCTTCCTCCGTCGTGGCATCCTCAAAGAAGACCCACCGACGATCCTGGGGGATTTGCTCCGCAACGACAACGAAAACTTCAACGCAGACCTGCTCAAAATCCTTGCCCCCGTCCTCGGCGCCCCCTTTAATGCGCTCATGATAAAACTCCGCGACGAACCCAACAAGATTCCAGAAGCCGACCTTCGCGATCTGGAGATCGCGCTCGTGCTGTCGAACATAGAGGGCAGGAAGCGGCTCCTGTACGACCACCTCGACCGCTGCATTGCAGACCACAACTACACCATGGCGCTCCCTCTCGCGGTCATCGTTGGCTGGCTGCTCCGGCGCGACGGGCCTCTTGTGAGCGCCACACACGGCGAGGGAGTCTGGAAGTCGTTCCTGCGGCCCAAGTTTGAGGAGCTGCTGTTCCCCGCGTGGGGCGATGCGGATTCGCTCGAGGAGAACCCACAGATGCTGAGGTTGTTGTTGGACTGTTCGACACGATGGCTGTCCACGTTCGCGAAATCTGGGACGGACTCTGGGGCGCCGTCCGGATCGGAGCCGTCTACGTCGACTCTGCGGCAGTTGGATGGCGCGCTGGATCAGCTGAGGAATGCAAGCCAGCGGCTTTCTTCTGATATCAAGAGGGCACTGCAGAAGCTCTCTAGGCAAATTAAGCAGTACCTTCCGGAGGAAGAATAGAGCGTGCAAGACCTGACATGCAGTACTCTGTTATTCCAAACGTTTACATACTATACATCTCCACCCTATACAGAAAGTTACACTTCGGCCTAGGCTGTAACGCTAGTGTAGCTTCATACCTAGATAATGACCGCCACGTTCTCCTTGATCGAAAACACGATGGGGTATGTACCATGTTGTAGTACTTATATGGATGCAAGGAAATTCATCTGTGTAGATGCTCAACTTACATCCACTTACAACACCGCAACACCTTGCAATCTCATACCCAGATCCTCCGCAATTATGGTCGCAGCCTTCTCCCCAACCAACAATGCCGTAGAGTACGTATTCTAACGAAGAAAACCATTCAGTTTGGAGATCGATCAGCATGTTGTGTAAAGGAGCGACGTACGTTTCCAACGTTGGTGGGACAGATCGACAAGTCTGGGAAGAATGTGAGTGAAGGTCAGGAATGATGTCATAGCACATACCTGCGACTTTAAGGCCCTCCACGCCGTACACGTTCAGACGAGGATCGACCACCCCATTTTTCTCGCGGGGTTTCATGGCGCACGTGCCGAGCTAGATCATCGCGCCCGTCAATGAAACAAGAAAATGAATGGATGATCCCATCGGGGTGCTGACCGAGTGCCAGGTGGTGGCGACTACAATCGTCCATAGATAAGGACTCAGAGTTAGAGATAAGAACAGTCGGGCATAGGCGACGTACCCGCATTGCGGTGGAAATCGACGATGGCTTCATTGTCCGCATCAGTATAGACGATGTCCGGCGCATCTGTAGGCACAGGGTCATTCTTCTCCTTGCAAGCAGCTGCACTATCGGGGGAAAACTTTGGATGAAAAGCGGTGACCTCGCCACGATATGCAGGCATGCGTCTGATACGTTCGCGCGTTAGTTTGTACAACAGAGTGAACAGTTCAATGTCGCCATCTCTGATGATCAACGAAATAAGCACGGCGCATAGAATTGGAGAAAATGGGTGCCGTACTTGGAGAGAAAGTCGGGGTCAAAATCAAGAGGTGAGTTTGCATCCTCACCGGACGTGATGTGCACGCTGCCAACTGAGTCTGGGTACATCTCGAATACCAAAATGTAAGAACGAGTGATGATCAACAGCTCCACGTGTTTCCTTACAAGATAGTAGATCGCAGACATGAGCTTATGACCAGGCTCAGGGCGAGCCAATGGAAAACTAGTGAAGCCAAGTAAAGTGAACAATCAGATGCGACAAGGTGGCTGAAACCTACCCGGCAAATGGCACGATCATAGCCATGGGTTTATCTGGGCTGCGCTCGAAGTCTGTCTCCCACCTCGACCTCAACGCAGGCCCAGCGGATGCTAACTCTGCTGTTGTCGGACGCAATTTCACCAGGGCTTCCATGGCACTGTGATGGGTATATTCAAAATTTGATTCCAGTGGAAGAAACACCAACGCACTTGTGTGAAATCTTTCCTGATCCAGTTTCCTCCCATTCTTTGAGCCGCGCTGAGACGTTGAAGTCAACATGACACACTGCTCTGCATCATGAGTTAGCCGAATCACACACCATCAATTGCTTTTTGATCACTCCAAACATCGTCCAGCGTATCAATGTCGTCTGATGCATGGAATGCCGGACCAGCACCTAGATGATCTGCAAAGGTACCATCACTGTGTGAAAGAACAGAAAATTGGTGCAGAGAATTTACCCTGATAATTCTCTCCGACACCAGGGAGATCGACCAGAATGGGGATGTTGTTCTTTTCCAGGACAGACCGAGCACCAACTCCAGACCGTTCCAAAATAGCTGGCGAACCGAATGCTCCAGCTGCGACTATAACCAATTTACTGGCCTTCACTGTGACCAGCTCGGTGCTGCCCCCGATTCCATCGTTGCTATAGTCGATACCGACTGCGCGTCCGTTCCTGTTGTCACGGTTGATGTGAGTCAATTCATACACAACTCGTTCAGATGCGACATACTCAATAATGACCCGTTTCACACGTTTTCCGATAACGATCTCCAGGTTTGGGTTTCCAGATTGCGGATATAGATATCGAGAAGCCGCATCGCAGCGCTTTCCGGTCACGGGGTCGACATACCTTTAATTAGTCAGCGAGTGTTTGCCTGTTTTTTTTCCCGCTAGATGATCACCTGTGGGTTGGCTAGCAGAAAGTAAACAAGGGGATCCACAAATTAACAGCATCAAAGGCACTGACACCGTAAGCATTTGGAGTCTTGAAATCGTTTGTATCGTCGACTAGCGGACGGCCAGGATCGTACTCCTTGGCTACCTTCAGGAACTGACTTCCGAATCCAAGATCAGTTCTACCCGACGATATATGAATCGGTCCAGTATAGCCATGTGTCTGTCGGCCTGATATGGGCGTGAACGTTTCGAGCTACAAAGTTGGTTATCAACCCAGGTCAGAGATGATGGCGAGAATTTTTACCTTCTTAATCAACGGAAGAACATCGTTGAACCCCCAGCCTTTGTTTCCAAGCGCCTCCCAACCGTCGTAGTCCGATTTCGCACCTCTCGCGTACAACATGACTGCACCCAAGCCAAGAAATGATCAAACATATGAATGGTCGGATTTCGCCCACGACCCACAGTTAACCGTAGAGCCGCCACCGACGGCTTTACCGCATGGAACGATAGGTGCACGGCCGTTGAGATGCTTGCTTTGCTTTCCTACCTGGAAGTAGACGGTTGTACTGCCTGGCGCGAGGTGCTCAAGGTATCTGCATGGCTGGACGTGGTTCGGAACGTCGCGAGAGTGTTGACCACTCTCAACGATAAGGATCCTCAAAGAGGGGTCGGCTGCTGCCAATCTGCCCGCGACGACACATGCAGTGGTTCCGCCTGGAGTGGGGTGAGAAATATATACGGGGATCAGTGATAAAACTCACCTCCTGCGAAGATGATATCAAACTCTTCGGTCATGATGCGAAAACGAAGAGGAAATATGAGCGCAACAAAATAACTGTGGAACGAAAAGATAAGACACCGTAGAGGTTATATAAACATTTCATCCGCGGGGCCCATCGGAGAAGGTACAGTTGTACTACCGATATACGTATTTGCAATTTTCTGGAAGCAGCATTACGCCAATAGCTCACTTGAGAGCTGTGGTTGAAATTTGAAAGGCGCAATATTCAAGTAAGGGTCCTCCCTCCACACTTGAAAGAAGCCGCAGTGCTTGAGCAGCGATTGAACCAGAATTCTGGGGATCTGCTGATGTAACGCTTAAACCCCCATAGATGACTCTTCGCATGTTTCATCAGAAGTGTCTCACTGGTGACTGCAGTGCACCATAAGTAAGGTCCATGACTCTTTTTACTCGTGATGGCGGCAAATGATCCCAATACTTACACGTCTGGTGCAGTCTTTCCTTGTTGTTAGCACGTGAGAAAAGATGTTGCAATTCGACCTGTCCC
>JBBPQC010000301.1:0-24456 GCA_038092295.1 Leccinum arenicola
CTTTGGGATTACTACCAAAGTCACCTGAGATCTACGGTTATCGAGATGTTGCCGGGTTGCAAAGAAAGGAAGACCGTACACCGCAGAACACCTGAAAGTGTAACTTGGATCACATGTGAGTCATATGACATGCCAAAGTTCGTGACACTTACTGAGACCACAAGACCATACATATCTTAGAAAGCAACGCGTCAGAGGACTTCGACCACGAAACAATCATTATGAGATCTACCCACGGTAGAACGGCATCACTGGACCGTCGCTCAGCAACACGTAAAGCACACGACTTGGCTCGACTCACCCGCAGCTGATACATCCCCAGGGCGGTACCTCTGATCCTCCCATGCACATGCATTTTGATTGATCTTGTGGTGAATCGCCATTTGAACAACGTTCATGATCATTCCATTGTGCGAAATTGCCACAGCCTGAGTATCCTGTGTCAATAGAAACACGACACCCTAGCACATACATTCTTACCTTGGGTTTGCCAGTCGTGCCACTTGAGAAGCTGAGAAAGGCAATCTTGGACTTGGCTCCGCCCGGCTGGAGCCTGGGCTCGACAAAACACCGGTGCATTCTCAGACCCTCTTGTATGAGCTCGTCCAAGGTGGCTGTGGCACTCCCGGCGACGTTGCCAAACGTGATGACACGCATCTCCGGCAAGCCAGCTTGGCGGGCAGCAGGCAGTGCAGTGCTCAAAGAGACGGGGTGGGTAATGACGAGGCTCGCGCTCGTGATCTTCATTTGGTACAACAGCTCCTCGGTAGTGTACGCTGGATTCGCAGTGCTGTGTCGTATTTGTGGTCACACGGGTGAACAGCCAGATGGCAAAATGACTGACGAGACGATGGCACCAAGTCTATGCGTCGCCCATACTGCTGATGGGTAGTCTGAACCAAACAACGATGATCATCTCTTTATTCTTCCAAAAGGACATCAACATACCGACGTGGTTCGGGCTGAATATTACCACTGACGTACACACTCAGCAGACGGAAACGAATGAACATAAGTAAACATACCGATGTCGCCGTCCTCTACGCAGAGCGCATGGCGTGAGAGGCCACATACGACAACGCCAACGCACTTGACACTCACTGATCCCATAGCGCGCGCTGAGCGCATTCGCAAGTCCAAACGTCCGTGCACGCAACTAGGATGCACATTCAGGATCAATGTTTCATCCGAGGATTTGACCACGCACCTCCTCGAGATAAAAGCCTTGGCCGGTCGTATCATCGATCAACCATGGGACGCCAGCGGGGCGTACAGGCCGGAGAGGGTGGTGCGAATCAAGAAAAAATTGTGGAATAGTCAGGTCATCAGGAACGAAACAGTCGATGGTGCCGCCAGCTATCTCGGCCATCCTTCGGATAGGGAACGAAATGCAGAGAGGTCAATCAAAGGATGCGACCGACAAAGAAACAAGGCGCAACCCGTGTTTCAAAGTCAGGTACGCACTAGCGCGCAGCTGCAATGCCCTGAGCGCTGAGCCTCAATTCTAAGAGATGTTTTTGACAGATACGAGATTTTGAAACAAGTGTGACGAGTAAAGCTGACGTCACCTGAAGCGACTACAGTACATAGTACGATTGATTTTCCGAGCTCTACTAAACTTATCCAATAGACTCGGATATCGTCGAACGAACAGATAAGCCACACAACACGGAAGGGCGTCACAGAGCCCTGTAACCTTTCTCTTTACACACCGCCCCCGCTCAAGATATACTCTATCGCAGCATGGACGTTGCCACCGGTGGCAAGAAGTGCGCGCACGTTCTGAGTCGCGTTGGTGAAACCCATGTCTTGCAGTTGCTGCCCAAACAACGTCGAGACGAGCGAAAAGTCAGATACGTCAGGATTCGCTGGTACAAAATTGAGCCGAACCTGGAGTTGGACCTGAAACCGCTCCTCCGGCGGTCTGGAATCGACGGGAGCGGCGGCGGGCGCTGCACCAAAAGGGCCAAACCCTCCACCGAAACCGCTTCCACCAAGACCACCTCCACCGAGACCACCTCCACCGAGACCACCTCCACCTCCACCGCCTCCAAACGGACCCGCACCGAGGAGGGCCTGTAGCAGTGCAGGATTGGGTAGGCCGCCACCGATACCACCGGTGGGGTTAGTACCCGTACCAATCGCGCCAGGTTGTGCCGTCGCGGATGGCAACGTGGGGTTGGTCATACCCGTGCCAGGCGTACTAGAGGGATTTCCTGGGGCTGGGAAAGAACCTGGAAAGGCTCCACCGGCTCCACCGGCGCCTCCAGGCCCGGCGCGCATCATCGCCGACATTTGCATCATGTTACGCAGCATTTCTGGGTTTGACCTATTCGATTGATGTGAGAAACGGGTCAGCATAGATGCACAATCGATTCGATTTCTGGAGGACAGAAGCGAAGAACAGCACGAACACCATTTGCCTAAATTGTTCGCTTTGAAAAACTTCTCGGATTTGGGGTCCCATCGAGGCTAGCTGCGGGTTGAGCGCGATGATCTGATCAAGGATGGCGGGATTTGACATGAGGGAAGACATTTGTTGTAGGAACTCGGGAGATTGCATCATGTTTTGAAACTGTGAACAGCTAACGTCGGTCGATCGTGGATGGCGGTCGCGAGGTAACTACGCACCATGTTGGGGTCGTTTTGGTTTACGCCCATCTCCGCGAATGGGTTCATCCCAGCCATGAGCCCGTGACCCATGTAGCCGTTGAGGAGCGTTAACGGATCGGACGGGTTCTGGCCAGCTTGCATGGTGGGGATATGCTGAGCTGGTGGTGCGGATGAGCTAGCAGCGGGCGCTGCACGTGCCGTTCCTTTGACCATGTGAACAGTATGTGACGACTGTATCTTGTACGCCGACAGCTGGTCTTCGTCCTAGAAGCGATCAGGTGAGCGGTATCCGAGATCGGTGAGATACCACCATCAGTACCTTGAGCACTCTCCCTGAACAGTGGTCAGAGTCGAGATCTGGCGGTGCGAGGACGAACAGTACACGTACCGGAGTAGATTAGTCTCTGTCGATCAGCTTCCACGTCCGACTTCTCTGCGATGGCACCCTTCAGGTCGAGGACGGTCTTGTCTAGGCTGATTGATATCTGGATCTTGAGCTCGTTAGGGCCTGGATAAGAAAGGTGAGTCGAGGATAAGCGAATGTCAAGTAAAAGTAGACGAACCCTTGACGTTGATATGAATTTCATTGTCGGCCATGGTGAAAAGGAGAAAGATGTGTGAAAGTGCCGCAACACAGCCCCCCCGCAGCTCCTCACCCGATCATCATCATGTCCTGCGAGGATTGCTTCAAGACCGTCCCTCACGCCGGCACACCCGTCGGCCGCTCAGAGATCATCGCTGGCGTAGACACGTACATCTCTGAGCCTACCGCGACTGGGCAGAAGAAGATCTTACTCTACTTTTCTGACGTCTTCAGCTCGTTCTACATCAACAGCCAGCTCATCCAGGATTGGTTTGCTTCCAAAGGTAGCCATGTTTTTTGATGACTGGTTCTGAGCTAACAACGCAATGAACAGGCTACACAGTTCTCGGCATCGACTACTTCTTTGGCGAACGGCTGGATGAGTTGATGAAGCAGCCCGGCTTTAACAAAGGCAGCTGGATTGCCAAAGCTGCCCCTCGAGCACGCGAGTGCGCCCCAAAGTGGGTCGAGGCAGTCAGGCAACGCTACGGTCTGATAGAACCCCATCCCACCGTGTCGCAACTGAACATTGGGATCAGGTACAACCTCGGACGTGAAATACTTTGCGATTGGTATGTCAGCCCTCTTTTCCTCCCTCGTTCTACCACTCAAGTTACCTCCAGGACATTGTTTCGGGGCTCCATACGTCTTCACGCTCACCAATGACCCGGCGTTCAAGCTCGCAGCAGGTCAGCCCTCTTTCCTCCGACAGCGGTGCTGTTCTTATCTTGAAACTCTGTCGTTCACAGCCGCCGTCGCTCATCCCTCTAAAATCTACGACGGTGTGACTAAACAGCTCGATGTACCGCTCATTGAGAACTGCGTCGGTCAGAGAACACGCTCTCGTTCGCGAAAATGTATCCTGACGGCACATTCTTCCTAATCAGCGCCCATCGCCTTTAGCTGTGCAGGTGATAATGACTCATCTCTCGATTGTCATTCCGCGACTTGAGCGGCCCTAACTAATGATCGCTCTTGCGTCTAGAAACCGACATGGCCTTCCCTATCGAAGCGCGTCGCCAGGCGGAAGACATCCTCGTCAAGAACAAGGCGCAGTATTACTTCCAAGTCTTCAGCGGCACTACACACGGGTTCGCCTCGCGTGGCGACCTCTCGGACGATACCCAGCGTATGTTTTTTTTGAGTCACATCCTCTCCATTTCTCGTAATACACCCATCGTCATCCACCTCCACCTTATAAATCTCTCCCTTTTTTAGGCTTCGCCAAAGAGGAATGCGCACGTGGATTCTTGCAGTGGTTCGATAGATTCGCGGCGTAGCGCAACGCTTACGTGGGCGCTCATAAGGGAGCGATCGTTTCCATCAAGTATACTGATCATATCACCGAATCACGGTTGTACTAGATGACCCATTGTGCAACATATCGCGTCTTAGCAATCGATTTTTGTACCAGACTGTAAGCCTTCTTCGGTCAGCTGGTTGCTCGTAATACGCGTGATGAGTTTCTTTCATCGTGGCAGTCGAAGCTCAAGCTTCAAGTTGGAGGGTCCCCATGTCGATGGCGGCCAGTAACTCAATACCTTCACTCACAAACACTCGTTCAATGTCGAAAACGCCTGCAGGCCCCCCCGCTCAAAGGCGCAAATTCATACCACCCATGGTCCACATCATTTCGGTTCCCCCTTTCTTTGCTCGCTAGGCACTGAGACGTCAAAGTACACTGCAGTCGGTACGTGTCAGCTAACCGTCGCTATCAAGACGATCGACATGTTGAGCGAATGTCTCTCCAGGATACTACTCCGGCGCACCATTCGTGCTTGATCTAGCTGCAGAGGATACCATCGTCGCAGGTAATGATATCTTGACGAAGAAAACAAACACATTGATGAACGTACGCACGTCATCGTAGGTGCCATTGCTCATCCCTCCTTCCTCCAGGAGAGCCATTTCGAAAAGGTCGCCCGTACGTCTTCCCGGAATGCCCTTCCTATCGCTCCGGGATCCTTTGGCGTAGAGCTGCCAGACCGCGCCATTGTACGATAGAGGTGGACTGGAGCTTCTCGCTTGATCGACGACTCGCAGAGGACATCCTGGTGCGCAACAAGTTGACCTGCTTTATTATCAAGTATTTCGCACGGTTTCGCTGTGGGCGGGAACAAGAATGTGCCTCACGAACGTGAGCGTCGTTTTTTCTGGGCATGTTTTCGAGATGAAGGTAAATCTGTCTTGAACACGTTGGGCAAAGGAGAGTGGACGCGGAATCAAGGAATGGTTCACCTACTTTCTGGCAATAAGATCAGCTTTGACCAAGCATTTTCTGGAGCACGAAGATGGCATACCGGCACGTGTATATATAAAGGAGAACGTGAATACGTTCGTTGTTGAAGGAGACAAATTGGGGGCCCAGTAGGAAACGAGAAAGTCTACAAATCGCGTGATGTGTCGCCAACCATTCAATATATGAGGCTCTTGATCAAGCGACCAACCGCGATCAAGGCGATGATGAGCGTCCAGAATCAGTGTGCAGGCGAAAATGAGATAAAGGGTTATTTGGGTACGCGATGTTGGGGCGGAAGGAAACTAGTGTTGAATAGAACCGCGAGAATGGGCATGGCATCCTTGGCATCGCTGGTGTCAATATCCTGTGCTCAGCCATTGGTTGAATCCAGGCACTGCGTCGTCCTTGTGATAGAGGGTCCAGTCGCACAGATAACGAGTGTGCAGAGTGTGCGACTAGATCATGGCGAAATGCATACAGATATACTTCTTCTGGATGCGGACCCGTCTTGCGAGAGCGCACGGCACCTAACAAGAATGATCCGAAAGGTGAACTGGTGGGGAGTGGCACGGAAAGACCACCTTGAGGTGAGGTCCATTTTCCAATACTACGGCCCTCCGAGTCCGGGCTCAAACCCACCATGTCAATCGAAACATGCAATTTGAGGGTACAACGACTCCGCTAAAAGCTGTTGGGAACCAAGCCCGATAAATTTGAAATCTCGACGTAACTGTCCGTACGAAACGTCCACCTCTGACGCAACGTCATCACAGCGCGTGGTACAATACCTGCAAAAGAGACACAGACATGAGCCATCAACATGAGTCAAACTCGTCAACTTACGAGACCTGTAATACCTGAGCGGCCATTCCAAGCGGATATGTTGGAAAAGGAGGCACTCAGTCATAACTTGTTGGCCCAGCTCCTGCCCCGGACCCTTAGTCAAGGGTCCAGGAATTTTTTTCTTCCGTAGTTCACGAGACATAAGCCTCAGTGGAACCCTTACAACATTTGGCCGTGTAACAAGTCGGTGGTCAACCGGTCCGAGTCACTGGTCAGCGCTTCAGCGCTAGCCGTCGCTTACTACTTAATAGTTTGAACTGATATCAATGATTACGTCATGAATCACATAGTGTCACGCCGGCAAGTTTCTGTCTGATTCAGACCAACAAGTCATCGGATCACCGAGTTCAAACGTGAGTATGTATACGATTTTTCTCTACTCCATTAGGTCTTAGTCTCGTCCCCAGACGTGCAGAAGACAGCTGTCACGTTATCTGTGTTTCAAATTGCGCTTGTAGAAACTTCTCCGTTCTCTGGAGCGTACAATTTCGTTGAACCAGCTCATTCAAACTTCGCCCGGATCTCAGATCTCACCGGATCGTGACATGAGAAGCCAAAAAAGACAATGTAATCGTCCCTGGTATTGCCGCATCATTCAGGCTGTCCATTTTGGCGACGTTCCAGGCCACCGAATTGCCCATCCCAACTTGACATGCAGAAACTCCGTGTTAACCACGCATATCAGATTATTGGGCATGAGTTGGAAGACGGACACATCTTCACTGAAAAAACAAAGTTCCCCGAATCTGGTGAGCATTTGAAGTGTAAGTGCGCATCCAACTGCTGGACGAATCGGTCACCGAGGAGTTTCAGAGCGACGGAACGCATCCATCAGTCAGTTTTTCGGCTGTTTTACTGGAAGCCGCATCGGCCGAGCGAGTGTAACATCGATGAATACTATGCTTTCGTTTTGGTGATCTGAAGGTCCCGAGGTAATTGCAACACCAAAACGGATGGTGGCGAGACTACATTTTCACCTCATCGTTCAACGAAGTTGCTCACCGATGAAGAAATTTGCACTATCTCGAGGTGATCGAGGCGATGCCATGGAGATACTGGAAGTGACGCTGGATTTGGTAGCCAAGCCACTTCCTCACGATACTGACACTGACACGAGCACCTCGCCTCCAGGGCGGAATCATACTGATTACTACTCACAGCTGTAGCCTATTAATATCCTGTAGTAAGCTCGGGTGAGATGTCAACGTTTCAACGTTGTTTGGCTTCACCATCATTGCTGATCACCGTTGGCCTAGAGGTGGCCCATCGCGATTTCGGACTGATAAGCACGCTTCATTTCTCCGGTCCGTCTGAACCCCACGGTGGTCCCGTGGAGGTCGCACCGGCCGATCGGCGCCCGGAGTGGGCGGTAGTGCCACCGTCGGGTGTGTTCATATGCCGACCAAAGGTCACTTTTCACATTGTACTTATCTTATCAGGAACTTTTCAATTGCTCCCGCAACTAGAGGTTGCTTATCGTTCACAGCCGCATCAGTAAAACAAACTGGGCATTGGGATGGGCAAAACTCACTGAGCATCCGTGAGAAGTACCCTTAGGACCCTTGATTCCTTTCTTTGGTTTGAATTCAAGAGTTGTGATTGGACAATGAGCCCACAGAAGTGCCTTTAGCGACAACGGCACGACTGTTACTCACTGGTTGCTCGCTTGACAGGCACAATCGATATTGATTTAATGGGTCGTATCACATGATGAGTACATACTGGTCTGTTCCGACGTCATAGCCGCGAAGTAACTCCTTGGCGAGATGAACCGAAGGGCCTAAAATAGACCGCGTGCATTCTGCGCCCAGGCAGCGCCCTGCGGTTTCCGATCATCGGGTACTACTAAGTCTGTCCCAACTCACCACCCTTCCACCGTCATCTACTCAGCTTGTATTGTATACAAATCTAGTCCTCTACCTCTCCCTCGACATGTTCATGGAGGCCAGTCAAGAGTCCGATGACCGGGAAAAAGGCTCCCCACCTTATGGTACACTGTCGTACGCAGTCGAGGAAGCACCCGACACCGTCATTGCAAACCGATTCGGTGTTTTTGGCCCTTTTCTCTCCAAGCTCTTTGACAACGGTGTTGAAGCAAGAGGTATAGAGCGTGTTCCAGAAAACCAGAGGGAAACGAAAAACATTTTGAACAGGTATGTTCCGCGTTCGCTTTGACATGCAAGCAACGTGCCCACTATCGCCTGCAGTCTATTCATGTGGTGGTATGCCACGTTCTCCTCTTGATATTTAATTGAACCTCAGCAGCGTAACAGGTCGGTAAATATGGTGCTTACGACCATACCTATAGGTGTGTTGGCACAGTTCGCCTTCACTCTTACCCTACCGTAAGTCTATCAATCAATCTCTCGTCTTGGCTTGCACTCAGCCCATCCCAGCCATGCATTTGCAACCATTTTCTGCTTCGGTGCTCTGGGTAGTATGGCAACAGCCTTTATTGCCACCCTCGGTCCGCAGACCGGTTTGCGTACAATGGTCATTGCCCGTTATAGCTCAGGGTACATCGGAGGCATCTTCTATTCCGTCCTCAACATCATCACCCAGTAATCGTTCTTTTCTGAGAAAGTGTATCTGTTACTCACCCCGGTGACACTTGTCCTTAGACTCGGATTTTCCGTGCTCGCCGTCATCCTTGGCGGTCAAACTCTCTCTTCGATCAACACACACAATCTTTCGCTCATTGGCGGCATCATCATCATCGGTGTCTGCTCCCTCATACCTTGTTTCATCGGCTACAATCTGGTCCACATCTACGAACGCTACGCCTGGATAGTCATGCTTTTCATCGTATGTTGTCTCTACGGACTCGGCGGGACAGCTGGGTATGACCTGGATGCGCAAAAACCTTTAGAAGACACAGGAAAAGCCCTTATTTCTGACATTCTCAGCTACGGCGCAATTATCTTTGGCTCGGTTGCAGGCTGGGCGCCCATCGCCGCTGACTACAATGTTCGCCTGCCAGCCAATACGAATTCATGGCGGGTATTCTGGTTGACTTTCTTTGGCTTGTTCCTTCCGATAGTCTTCACCGTAATGCTCGGTGCTGCATTGATGACCATCACCGACCCCGCCTATGTCGCTGCTTTAGGTTCGAGCGGGGACACCGGTGCACTGATCGCCCAAGTATTATCGCCTTGGGGAGGCGGAGGAAAGTTCCTTCTAGTGCTACTGGCACTCAGTGCCATGTTGGTCTTTGTTTTCATATCCAGATCCCATGCTTATATGTTCACGATAACAGTTCCAACAACATTCCAAACACATACTCTGCCGCTCTCTCTATACAAGCGCTCGGTCGTCCCTTTGCGATCGTGCCCCGTTTTCTATGGGTTTTCGTCGTTTTCATCGTCTATACCGTCGCTGGTGTTGCTGGACGGGAACATTTCAGTCAAATCCTCACTGACTTTTTGTCCGTGTTGAGTTATTGGACGACGTTCTTCATCGTCATCGTTGCAGAGGAACATTTTCTCTTCCGACGTAAAGGGGGCGCGTTGGGGGGATATAATTTGGATGACTGGGATAACCCTTCCAAGTATGTGCCTCCCTTTGGTTCCTGTTGATAATACGCTCGATTCGATTCAATCCCCCCTGCTCATGTATCCGCAGACTTCCTATGGGCATCGCGGGCATCTTGGCGTGCTGTTTCGGCATAGCTGGTGCAGTGGTCGGCATGTCGCAAGTGTGGTACATCGGTCCGATTGGGAAACTGGCCGGTGCGGCGTACGGCGCCGATCTTGGATTCGAGGTGCGACGCGTTTCTTTCTCGGTGGTGGTCCTCCGATACGTTCGCGCATCGCTGACTTTGTCCCTGGCGTTGCTTGCATAGCTGTCAGCTGCTTTTGCAGCAGTGACGTTCCCACCTTTGCGATGGTTGGAGATTCGCTTGACTGGGAGGTAAATTAGTGACCGGTGCGTACCCGAGCCTCGAGATCGTGCAGTTCAAGGAAGTTGCAAGTGGTACGAGGACAATTTATTTATTACTTCTTATTTTGAGTTAAAAGTTCGTGAAGGCCATTGTAACGATAGCGCGCGCGTGGCCATTCTGTCGCTAGTCACAGTGCCCTGCCACGACGACTTTGCAGCGAGTTCCTGTGTACTATCCTTGTATTCTAGAGCTATTCCTTGTCGCACCACCATCCCGATCCCCGACTCCTTGGAGGAGGATTTTTTTCAAACGTCCTGCAATGTGAATGAATGTCTAATTTTGTCGATTTACTTAGCATCTGCTTTGTCTTCTTCTTTCGCCTCCTATTCCTCCTTTTCGTTTAGGACCGCTCTCGCGGTCAGTTCTTATGTAGATGTGAGTATGTTCTCGTTTGTTCATTTCTTCGAAGCTGCCGTGTCACTGACGCACCTCGTTTCATTAACGAGGCTTACGTTCCACCCATCCACCCTCATACATATCTGATTATCCTGATTATCCTGATGTTATATATCATCCCGGGCCTTCCGAACACTTGCATGTGTTTTCTTCACCCCAAGCCTTCTGTGATTGGCTAGTGAAGGCTTTGAAAGATCATAATTTGTACTACACTCAGTGCGAAACCGGCCGCTTCCAACATTGGTTCTGTCGCATTTATATGTAATGAAATTTCACTCGAAATTTATTATGCACCGCCCAAATTCCTTCAACCTCGCGAGCTTACCTGTTCATGCTACGTCGCTCACATTGAGTTCACGCAGAGCGAAATCCTGCAAAACATAACGTGACACTTCCGATCGGAAAGGCGTCGAGTCCAGTCCAGTCCTTAACCTTATCAGCGACATTCTGGTTCTAGAAACGCGCCGAATCGAATATGCCGGAATAACCAGAAAATAACCTTATAAATTTATTGCCAACAATCATCGAAACCTTCGGAGCTCGTTGTTGCTCGCACCGCCGGGACGCTGTTCACCACTTTCGTCCACGAATATAAACGAGACATACGATGCAAAGTATGACCTCGTGCGGAAATACTTCCAATCGATAAGTAGACAGCCTCGTCAAGTCTCACTCACAAGAACGAACTGCTCAATTGGCACTCATGTAACTTGGATGGATTTTTTATTGAGGTTCCTTCAAACCGTTCATGATATGGTAATCACGTACATCGTGCACACCGTTTTCTTGGTCGAACATAGTAAGATTCTTTCACTCATTGGGTCAACGATAGATTTTGATAGTACTGATCGTGCGCAGGGGACTGGCGCTACGATTTTGCATTCTGCAAGCGATGATCAATTGATCCACGATTACTTGGCCCTGTATTCGCCTTCATTCACTAATGCCACTGACTACACGTCTTGCTCCAACGATAACTAATGATACATATAGCAGCCATTTTTTGTCCAATCAAATTCAAGAGTTCGGAACGCATACGCAAAAGCTCGCTGTACTCCATGCCACCTCACTCACTCTCGTTGGAGTCCGAGTCGTCCCCATCACCCTCCAATCTATAGTCGCCCATCACGGTTCCAAAAAGATCTTCAAACGATAGAAAAGATGAACTTTTGGCGCATTGTCGCTTTTTCTTGTTCAAGTACCTATGGTGATCCCCGTGGTCGGCCTCAACGTACTTCACGCCTTCCGAGAAGAGAGGTTGGTAGTGATGGGGGTACTTCATCCGAGTTCGCTTGCACTCGTTGTCAGGACCTAGATCGCAACGGAGGACGTTAACACCATTGTACTGTCCTTCGATCGCAGACGCGTCGGTCGTGTGCCACCCCACGAAGCAGGCGGATGGTTGCGAAGGATAGCCTGACTTCGGGCGATCGCCCAAAACTGACCTACCACCGCAACATGTTGACCACAAGTTGCGGACCACCTCGTCTGCGGAATTCTCCTGATCCCAGGAATCATCATAGATGTGCGGTACCGTGCACGCTTGTGGGTGGTTGATTGTGTATGTCCTGTGACAGCGGACGCAGTGTTTGGGTTCACACGCAGTTCCGTGACAGCAGCAGCCCCAGGTACAAGAGCCCGATGCAGGAGTCGGGGATGGGGTCCTTGGTATTGACTCGATTTCCGAGTCGCACGAATTCTCTGACGATGCAGAGGGCGTTCTCGAGCGAGGAGATGCGCCAGGCGAATTAGCCCCTTTCTGCGGACTGTCGTTTGTTTCGCATTTTTCCTGCGACTCGATTTTGGCCTTCTTGGCCGGAGGCGAAGGAAGGTTTGAGTAATAATCCTGAATTACTATGAGACAATAGAAAGAAAGAAAGATCGTAAGCACCTACAGCGTCGGAGGTCTTTCGCGATGACATTTGACGACCAAGAAGCTAATGCTTCTAAAACATGATAGGGGCACTTGATATATACGTTCGCTACAAAAGAGGAAATACTTTCCCATCCGCGTGTGTGTCGGAAGTGAGGTTGTTTGGCAGGGTAGTATACATCACGCACGACGACGACGATGTCCGGAGAGGCTCTATGTTACACGGTCGTATTTGAAGATGCCGTGGAGACTCCCTCGACGCAGGAGCTCCGGTCAACGCTCGAGAAGGGCTCCGACGACGACAAGGTTGACACGTTGCGCAGAATCATCGTCGCGACTATCAATGGCAATCCTCAGGTGGGCATCCATGCATTCGTCCGCCCGTATGGGAGATCACAAATTGATGCGACCTCTCTAATAGCCGACGCTGTTGATGCCCATCATCCAGTACATCATGCCCTCGAAGCACAAGCAGCTCAAGAAGCTGCTTCATTTTTATTGGGAGGTCTGTCCAAAGTACGACGAGAATGGAAAGCTGAAGCAGGAGATGATTCTCGTCGTGTGCGTGTCTCTCCTTTTCTGCCCCCCTTCCGAAATTTCTTCTCACTCCAACCTTCCAGTAACGCCATCCGTAACGATCTCGTGCGTCCCTTTCTGCTGGAAATCGTCCAAAGACTAATGCGTGTGTTTGCCAGCAACATCCAAACGAATATATCCGCGGCGCAACTCTCCGCTTCCTCCAAAAAATTTCCAAAGACGTCGAACTCCTTGAGCCTCTCATCCCCACTCTCCGCGCTAACCTTGAACACCGCCATTCCTATGTCCGCAAAGCTGCCGTCTTCGCTCTCTACACAGTCCATCGCGAACATGAATCCCTCGTCCCTGACGCTGCGGAACTGATGCAGACCTTCCTTGCCGCTGAATCCGACGCCACATGCAAGCGTAATGCGTTCGTGTTTCTCGCGAACGTAGCAATGAATAAGGCGGCGGAGTGGTTGAGAAGCGTTTGGGATGGAGTTGCCTCGATGGACGATGGGCTACAGATGGCCATCATCGAGGTCGCCCGGATGGACTGTATGAATGATACCACCCATAAAGTGAGTGGTGCTTGCGCATCCCATCGTCTTCGTACGCTAAACGCCTCCGATGGCGAGCAGCCCCGATACATTCGTTGCATGTTCGAGCTGTTGAACTCGTCGTCGCACGCTGTCAAGTATGAAGCTGCAACCACGCTCACTACACTCACACAAAACCCCGCTGCAGTCAAAGGTGAGTTCTCCTCCTAGCCTATCCTAAACACTGTATGGAAATCGCATGCTATTAGCCGCAGCGTCATGTTTCGTGAACCTGGTTATCAAGGAATCCGACAACAATGTCAAGCTCATCGTTCTCGACAGACTGGACGCGCTGCGTTCAAGGCATGGAGCTGTATTGTACGGACTCATCATGGACGTACTGCAAGTTCTATCCAGGCAAGTCTGATTTTACCAACCCGTGCGTTGCCTCAACCTACGAAATAGTGCCGACATGGAAGTACGCCGGAAAGCGATGTCCATCGTGTTGCGCATGACCTCTGCTCGCAACGTCGAAGAAGTCGTGTTGTTCCTCAAGAAGCAGCTTCAGCGAACACAGGAACACGATTACGACAAGGTTCTGACCGTCGATCTCACAATGTGATCCTTAATGCTGATCGTTGCGTTGGTACATAGGCGCCGGAGTACCGGCAACTTTTGATCCAAAGCATTCATGTCATGGCGGTCAAATTTTCGGAAGTAGCGGCTAGTGTGGTGCATGCGTTGATGGATTTCCTCGGAGACTCCAACAACCCTTCTGCCATGGATGTCGTCCTGTTCGTCCGAGAAGTCGTCGAAAAGTTCCCTTCCCTACGCCCTGCAATTACCGAAAAATTGACGGCCACAGTTGGTAGCATAAAGAGCGGGAAGGTGTTCAGGGGCGTCCTTTGGATATTGGGAGAGTACGTGGAGGGTGTGAGCGATATCGAACAGGCGATGGTCGAGGTTCGAGGCGTACTCGGTGAGATTCCGATCTTGGCAGCCGAGATAAGGGAAGCGGAGGGAAATGTCGAGGACGGCGCTGAAGATAGCGCTACCACTGGACAGACTGGGGCTACGAGACCGAAAGTGCTGGCCGATGGAACGTATGCGACGGAAACGGCGTACACGACGTCTTCTACGCCATCGAACACTTCCACCGGCAAGCCAAAACCCCCGCTCAGAGGTATGCTTGTCGAATGACTCGAGTTGGTGGATAACGATGATCGATCTTGTTCTCTTAGCATTGATTTTGGGGGGTGATTTCTTCACGGGTGCTGTTCTTGCGGCTGCTTTGACGAAACTCGTCCTGCGATATGATGAGTCGAGCCAGGATCACGTCAGAGCGAATGCTCTACGCGCAGAGGTGAAAACTGACTTCTTTCAAGTTCCCCACTGTCTCACACTACCCAACTCTGTTTAGGTAATGCTCATCATGACATCTATCATCCGTGTCGGTCAATCGAAGTTTGTTACCGTCCCGATCGACGAGGATTCCAACGAGCGCATTTTGACCTGCATCCAAACTTTGAGTGAACTGAGAGAGCACAGCGAAGTTAACGACATGTTCCTCAGAGATACTCGGGTAGCATACGGCAAGATGTTAGATGCTCAGGAGGTGCGCACCGCTTAACCCGTTGTGAAGCTCGAGTTCAAAGGACTGACAATAATGAGCAGAAACTTGTAGCAGAAAAAAAGAAAGAGACTGAAAGCACCAAGGAATCCATCGTGCAAGTCGATGACCTGCTGAACTTCCGCCAGTTCTCGAAGAAGACAGCAGACGATGCGATAAACGTAGGTTTGGATCTCATTTCTCTATTCATTGTCTCTCAATGTCTTGGAAGTACGCGGACGATCTGGGTAAAGCTACCGGTACTGCCGAGGTACATGAAGATTTCATCTCCAACTTGAGCAGAATATCGCAGCTTACTGGTAAGAAGGTCGATTCGTATCCGAATTTAGCGTTCATAGGTTTGTATTAGGGTTCTCTGATCCGATATACGCCGAGGCGTATGTCAAAATGCATGGCTTCGACATTCTTTTGGGTGGGTGATACGATCTCCTGTGGTGGGAACAGTCTAATAGATAACACTCGTTCAGACGTCCTTTTGGTGAATCAAACACCCAATACATTGCAAAACCTATGCCTTGACTTTGCTACCTTGGGAGATCTTAAACTTGTTGAGCGGCCCGCAGTTTATACGATCGCTCCCCATGGTTTCCAGAGCATCAAGGCTACTATCAAGGTCGCCTCGACTGAAACGGGTGTCATCTTTGGCAGCATACTTTGGGAAGGTCCCGGTCTTGCGGAAACTTGTGTTATCTTGAATGACATACACATCGACATAATGGATTACATCAAACCCGCTTACTGCAACGAGGCTCAGGTGATTCTAACGCTTTTCCTTGCAAGCTAGAATAAGCATGCTAACCACACATGTTTATAGTTCCGGAGCATGTGGACGGAATTTGAGTGGGAAAACCGGGTCAATGTGTCGACGAACATGTCGTATGTGTTTCCCTGACGCTACTGACCTCATTCCCCTCCCCCTTGGGGAACGCGTCCTGATCATATGTATTTCCATTTTCTGACATGCGATTGCTTTTTGTTTCCTTTCAGTGATCCACGCGACTATCTCAAACACGTCATGAAGTCGACCAACATGTCGTGCTTGACCCCCGAGGGAGCCGTGTCGGGCGAATGTGATTTCCTCACTGCCAACATGTATGCAAGGAGCTTGTTCGGTCAGTCATATCTTTCCTTTTGTATACGAATACGTGCATATATGCGCTCACCTTTTTGATTGATGGGTCGACGTTTGCAGGAGAGGACGCGCTCGCGAACCTGAGCATCGAACGAACGGAGGCGGGCACGATCGCAGGGCACGTCCGAATCCGGAGCAAGACGCAGGGGATCGCGCTCTCACTTGGCGATCGGATCACTATGTGTGAGTAGTTGTTGTTTTGTGGTCTGGTTCGTCTAAAAATCGATCGACTTTTTTTGGTGTGCAGCTCAAAAGGATAACAACAAGCCACTAATATAGTCGGGTGAGCCGAGCTGACGGTGATTGTGTGTGCGCGTCTGGTAGGACTCGTGCACGCGACTGATTCTGTCTGCGGTTTTTCTGTCGTTTGCTCAGGACGCGTTCGACGGTACCTCCATTTTGCCTACCCCTTGCCCTTGTCTTTATAGTGTCGTATAGAGTGTTGGAAAAGAGAAAAAATCACTTCGTTGCCACCGGTGTGCAGAACACGAACCCTCTCTTCATTCCAGACCGTCTGGTCTTTTTTCCGGAGGTCGTGGAATTAGGCCCATGACTACTGATCTGATGTTCGCCAGGACGCCATAATACCCTCTGCCATAGAGAGCACACAGGTTCACGATGCACATGTTTGTGTCACATGGCATTGAAGAATGGGACCACGAATTTTCCAACATTCCGCCTCTGCTAATATGGTAGGAAGGGCAGCTCCATTGAGCTTTCATGTCACAAGTTACAGTATCGATAAGCAAATCCGATTGGACCGACTCTCCGATTTTGAAGGGCCTCGTGAACTACTCGCCCGCAGTCTGGCCAATATCGAATTTACGATACCTCCGCTGAAGAATCAGTGATGCAGATTGCGTGGCCGGGAAGAAGATGTCGTCGTATGTTCGGAGTATCTCCATCGTATGCTTCGAACCTGAAAGTATACCTTGATATAGAACCACTCGTCTACGACTACTGGACCCTGATCATGCGTGAGCCCACGGATCACCTGATCCGAGTGCAGCCGCTCAAGTGTGCCCTCAGGCATACCCAGTCTGTCGTTGAAGACGCGGGTCATTGCGTCGTTGCCAACTTCCAGTGACTGGCGGAGGAATAAGCGGACGACAGTCACCATCGCTGTCATTGCCGAAACTGGGTATGTCTTATGTACAACCTTGTGAGTGCCGGCGCGTCGTCCTCGGAGACGTCGAGGAACTCTCCAGTGTCGAGTTGGCTAAACCGCACAAAACCCCTGCGTTAGGCGAACGACGCTGAAAGCACGCGGGACCCAGTGGAGTCCATCAATATTTGTACCAGCTTTCTTAAACCCCGAATCGTCGGTTGGTTACCAGTCAGCGCTTAATCTGAAGTTGAAGGCCAGATGAATGACGATACACACCCGTGCTACCGCCCTTCGTCGCCTTGCTAGAACTAATGGCACGACCTCTGCAACAACGTCGAGCATGCTGTTGACTTCTTTGTCGGCACCATGGTTCTTGAGGCTCTCAAAACGATGGTCAAGACGTTATCATGCACCTGTCTTGGATGGTTTTGCCACTTGCACCAGAACTCGATGTCGTCGCAGCCTCCAAGAGACGGTTGACCCCTGCGGTGTCGCCGGCTTTGAGGAGGCTCTTTATTTGCTCGCATTTGAGAGTTGGGATTGGAGGAAAAGTCACGAACAAGCTACGAAAGCTTCCACTGCGAGGTATCATGGTTACTGAATGAATAGTGTTGGTAGATGTCGATTGATATTGATATTGACCCTTCTTGAGCACTGATCTTGGATGAGGGGAATGTGCTGAGTCGATCTCCCAATACGTTACATTGCAAAGTATCTGCCTCGACTTTAGATGCTACCTTGGGACCCTGAACATATTGAGGGGCCCGCTGTCTAGCTATCGCTCCGTATGATTCCCAGAGCGGTTACCATTAAGAAGCACGCCGGGGATAAAAAGCATGGCTGTTGTACTGTTATTCTTTGGCTGGGTGTACACGTTTGGTAGCCCATCAGCATCAACGCATGATTATTCTTTCCTGATTGAGCAGTGTTCAGCGGCATCCATTCGCAGTCATTCAGAGTTACAAGAAATACAAAAGGGTGTACATGCAAATCATAATTCCAAGTTTCAGTCCACATTGATTACGCCGCTGTGGGGGTGTGCTCGGTACCCCTGCTGGCTGCCCACGTTTCAGGTCCCTAGATGATCATAACCATGTTAGGAAAGGGGAGAAACGGCACGACGATGTTGCGATCTACTCACCTTCCTGTTGTTAATTCTCTGGTACTTGACGCGCCTCGCAAACCACTCGGCAGAAGTCTCGCCTGTATTAAAGTTGCGTTCGGGTCGCCTTTGCACAGCGTCCTCGATCAAAGGACTGTCTTCCACAAGAGCGCGAAGCACCCTCGAGTTTCCCGGACGAGTAAAGAACACAAGAGACCAACGTTCATGTTCAGCTTGGTTGCCAGGAGGCGGCACCACACGGTGGATGTTGGACTGAAGGATACCTCCACTGAAAACCGTGAGGGCGTCACCAACGTTGCAGACCGCGTGGCCAGGAAGAGGCTGTGGGTGTTTATTGTCGTATGTAAGCATCTCCCTGACATGTATACTTCGAAGAATATACCTTGACATAGAACCACTCAGTGTGGCCGGGAGGCATCACCTGCAGTCCTCCAAGCCTGTTGTGCAAAAACGACTAACAAGTCAAGAGTTTCGCAAGATAAGCTTATATAACATGGTGACCTTATGCTTAAAGGCATTCCGGCTCACCAGAGAACCAAAATCCGTGTGAGCGCCTAACGTCGCAGTGTCTGCGACCAACTGTCCAGGCATTGGTGCAACCCTTATTATGCGGGCTTCGCTCCCGCTATATTCCTCTTCGGAGTGCAACCGCTCAAGGGTACCCTCGGGGAGACCGAGCTTGTTGTTGAAGATCCGGATGATCGTTTTGTTGATATAAAGCGACTTGCGGACGAATGGGGCCACGACAGTCGGTATCGCTACTGTCGCAGGAGCTGGGTACGCTCTGTGCACAACGTTCGGGAACGCCAGTGCGTCGTCCTTGGAGACGTTGAGGAACTCGGTAGCGTCAAGCTGCCTAATTGCACCAACTCCTCCGTTAAGTAATCCGACGACACTGAGGCACGTAATCCGACAGACTCACCCGGTTGCGTCCACCGCGTTCGCACCGGCCATCTTATATCTGAATAGCGTGGGTCAGCTAGTCAGCACTTTACGCGAAGCTGAACGCTACATGGATATACACACCCGAACGACCGTCCTTCGTCGCCCTGCTCGAACTTCATTTTATCTTCGAGGGGAAGAGCCATGACCTCTGAGCCGACGTCGAACATACTGTTGACTTCCTTATCGGCGCCATGGTTCTTCAGGCTGATAAGAATGATGATGATGTTATGCTATCATGTACCAGTCTGAGGAATCTCGATACTTACTACCAGAACCCGATGGATGTCGCAGCCTCCCAGAGACGGTCGATCTCGGTGGAGTCTCCGGCGTTGAGCAGGTTGAAGTCGATGACCAACAGCGGGTGAGTACGAACATTGGTTGGGAAAGGGGGTAAAGTGGTTCCAGGCATCGTTTCGAACTTGAAATGACCTCCTCGATACGATGGGTTTCACCGTTTCAGCGTCAGGAGTAACGTCGCTCTTGCAGTGGACACGGCTCACCTGAAGTACTGTTACTGGCAATAAGTACTTGATAAAAACGCGTGGAGGCTCGGCAGCTCGTCGGCGTTGTTTATATACAGTACATATCAGCCACACCTCATTCAACTTTCTTGCGGGACATTCTTAGACCAGTGGCCGCAAATGAGACTGCATCATTCCTTTTCTCGTTGGTCAAACTAGTTGAACCTTGGGCCGGGTGGGTAATTACCGTCATGAGATTCCAGTGCCAAACAGGTCCGAGTCCAATTTGTCAAAAGGAAATTCACATACACCAATCACATATTCCCACCGGCATACCAAGAACTAGTCCTGAGGCCTGAGGCCTGAGGTTTCGTTTCGGTCGAACTGGAATTCTGCGCACGCAGTGTTTGCGCATTGGCCTAGAAATCAGCACCGTTTAATTACGTCTGATTTTGTTCGTTTGAAGTTGTCTGGGGATGCGCTGGTTGCCCATCCAAAAGGGAGCAGTGGGCGCCGGGTGACATGTGACACCGTGACCGAATCACCGTATCTTGTCAAAACCGAGTTCGGATTCTTCGGAATAAGCTCATCCTCTAGGCAAACCGTGAGGCCTTGAGGATCAGCGCCAGCAATATTGGTGAAACCGAACAACGTTGACATCTGACCCGAGCTTACAGGATAATAGGCTACAATAGTAATCAGTATGATCTCACTCTGAAGGTCAGGTGCTCGTACTTATCAAAGGTAGTCTCTCATAGGCGGACCCTTAGGCAGAAAGGCAGTCGTTCTAGGTGGAGCCGTGACAAAGCGCTAGATCTGAGCCTCAGGCCTCAGCGCTGCCTCAGCCTTCAAGTTCACATACTTGCAACCTCGGAAGCAGGTCCAAGTCATCGGCCTCCACTTGCTGGTACTTGTTGGCGGTGCGTGGGTATTGTCTACCTGGGGATCTCGTCTTGAGCTCTTCATTCAACCTCGATGATGCAGCGGGATTGAAATTCACCACCTGGATACAAAGGTCACGCACGGTCGTCGAGCCCAGGTCATTTCAACGTGGCGCGCAATGCTGCTCTGTTTGTTGCAATTGTATGCGTGTATCAGGAATTGCAGCATTTCTGTCTCTACAGACTACCGTAAAGCGGCTGAAACGTTGGTGCCTCTGGCAACGGGTTCTCACCGTCTCGCGACCCAACTTGTTGAACCTGCTCGTCTGTCACTCGTGATAAGTCACAACAGGCTTCGTGTTCCCCATCCGCGGAGCGCCCATTCTTTCATCATGACTGCATTCTTAGAGCGTCATGACTCGATGGCATGTCACTTTGTTTTTTTGTCGCCGCCCCCCACCCTTTCAAACCGCCTGGCTTTGTGCGCCTTTAATTTGCGCCCGAGCGTTGGCCAACAGCTTACTAAATTACACTGTTTACTTGTGTTTGCGGTTGAGGAACGAGGGATGATGGGAAAGCTGAAACGCGACGTAGAGGCTCAAATCTTGTCAAAGGTGATTCATTGAACTGAGAAAATGTTCAATAGACATTTGCTGTGGTCCAAATTTCTCCCACTTGGAGCGCTCAACATCAACATTCAAGTTCATTTGGCATAAACATTTCGAGGCGCGCACAGCTGCTTCATTGGAGTTTAATGGTCATAATTTGAGTCTACTAGGTAAGAGTGTAATGACTTGAAGTACTGGCTCGCCGAGTCGAAGTTTCCAACTTTCCCGTCCGACCGTGGCGGAACTTCGGGACTCGGCAGAAATGCGGAGTCACATCATGCCACTTGGCAGTGCCAGCCTGCCAGGGACGAGCCAAAACAAAATTTATTTTGAATTGAATCGCCTCTTCACATGCCGTAATATTCCATTTCCCCGTTGATCTGGGCGGCTTTTGTTTCGAGCCTCTTCGTCGCGGCAGCGAGTGCAGAAGTAAGTCGTTTTGATGGCTGACGTGTATTGCATGCGTCTTCTGTTCGCGAGTAATGTCAGAGCCACGGCCCACGGGTCATGTCCGAATAACTTTATCATTACTCAACGCCGTGATTGCAGACACCCAGGCCGGCTCGGAAGCCCAGTGCGGCTGGCCCAGGGGCCCTTCGGTTCGCCCGTGTGACGGATCAATTTAACGCTTGGCTGGAAAATTTGTTTGGTATGTAATTACATTACCTCGTCTCGCTAGAAATTATGAAAACTAACGGAATGTGATGGCGAAAAAGGCAAAATTGGTGTTTTGTTATGGACCCGCCCAAACTCTCGATCTTCCGTCAATGAGGACAAATAATGTACAAAAAGCCTGGTTCTCGTGTATTTGGTTTTCTTCCATAGTGATCCTTTCGTGTTCACGTCCTCTCGTTTGACCTTTCTTTTCTTTTCTTTCTTTTCCTGGTGCTCTACCAAAAATGACAGTACCTGGCGACGTGACTACTGTCGCAACAACATATGGCTCGATCCTGCTTGGAACCTGCTTTGGATGCGCGTGAGTTCTTCAACAGCACTTCGATGTACCCTTACCAATGATTGTGTAGCCTCACCGGCATCGTCTTCGTACAATCCATCTTGTACTACAAATTATACCCTGGCGACTATGTGTGGACGAAAGTTTTGGTGCGTTTGCATTTCCCTTTCGTTCAAAAGGAGTTCAGTGGGGTGATACTTTCCAAGGTCTTCGCGGTGTGGGCGTTAGACTTGGTGCACACAATCTGTATCGTCACCGCAGTCTGGGAGTCAGTCATCACGAATTTCGATAAGCCGCAGAACATGGATATCATTCCATCGTAAGTCACATTGCCAAGTCTGGTCATCGTCGTGATAAGGTGCTCATCCATCTATCCTCTCGTAGTGCCCTCGGGGTTAGTATTGAACATTCGTGAGGAATTGGAAATTTGACTGCAACTGTTCTTTGGTAGCTTTCCGTGGCCGTGACGGCTTTGGTTACGTTCTTGGTGCACTGGTTGGTTCTTTTTCTGCCGAGTGTTCCGAGCGAAGGATATTGAGGAGACTATTTCGTCACAGCTTCTTCGCTAACAGAATTCGCATGCGTAAGACGTCTGCGATGTTCTTTTACACTGCTTATTTGGTTTGTCTGTAGTGACGAAAAAGTGGTACATTGCTGCCCCTGTGGTACGTTTGATTTGTTTCGTCTTGTTGTTGTGTTGTGTCCTGAGATGTTCTCCAGGTGTTCCTTGCATTACTCCGTCTTCGTAAGTGTTGGGTTCGAGAGCTGGTCGCTTTGTTGCTGATAAGTTTCCAAAGTTGCTGCTTGTGGTAAGCCCCTATAGATCGGACCATTAGGTGTCACGTCTCACAATCTTCACGAACTATGTAGTATCAACTAGCGAAATGTGAGCATCTCTCATGTATTCCTTATTGTAGATCTAACTGGTTGGGTAGCATCCACTTGAAACACTACTCTATGTTCATCAGACCATATCCTGCGGTGAGTCGCACATGTTGTGTACTATCTGTTTCCTTGACAGTTTTTCAGTGGATTTTCACGACGGGTGTCACTCTGTCTGCCTCAGTGGAGGTCATCATCACCACGGTCATGTGTATCTTCCTTGGGAGCAGAAGGACTGGGTTTGCCAGGTATATCTATATTTTTGTTATTGCGGACGGCTTCTCACGATCGATCTCCAGCATGAACCATGTTATCAACTCCCTGATCTTGTACACGCTGGAGACTGGTAGTGTTACTTGGTAAATTCATTCGGGCCATTTGTTCTTTATTTGTGTTGACTTCGCATTGCGCAGCCTCGTCACAATCGCTTCGTTGATCTGCGTTTGTCCATTTGCCCCTCGTCATATTCTGTGAAGCTGACGCAGCAGCGCTATGCCAGTGGCTCCTCATGCGCCATAACCTGATTTTCCTTGGCATGCACTTTGCCATTGCTAAATGTATGTATCTGAAACTTTTTTTTCTCTTGCTGTGTAACGAGCTCAATGAAAACTGCAGTATACGCCAATTCACTTCTCGCCACGTCCGTCCGTCCAAAATCGTGTCATGATTAATGATTTAACGTGAATCTAGACTTAACACTCGTAAACGTCTACGAGTTGATCGTACCCTGGGTTCGAGCGAACGAGACCAGAACAACGGACTAACCCCATTACCTAGCCCACTCCACAGAAGTCATTTCTCGGTACGTCATTGATCATATAGTTTGTGTATTGACTGACAGATGGACAGAGTCGCATGCTCGGCCCGACTGCAACGCAAAAGAGTGTGCGTGTTTGCATGTTGTCTTAGTCTTTGTTTCATCTTAATATTGTTGAAGGTACAGCTTAACGTCAATGTCGAAACTACCATCGTGTCGCAGATTGATGACGAAAAGGACCACATCGATCTTGAGGCGTCGCTTAGCACGCCAACTTTGGCTGCCATCGACGAAGAGGGCAACTACAAGGTCCTCGATCGAGACAGTTCGGACATCGAGGACGAGAAATACCACCATATTGCATGATACATCGTCATCGACTTTCCGCGTGCGACGGATATACCTGTGCGAGCAAAGGAGTTTCTTTCTTCC
>JBBPQC010000302.1:0-24446 GCA_038092295.1 Leccinum arenicola
ATTGAGCTTCTGCTTCATGCGAAGTAGGATAGATAATGTAGGGGAAATTACAAGACCAATTACTCAGTACACATTATTGTTAACACTTACACGGGTCCAGGAGTGCCCGAAGGGCTGTGATATTCAAACCTACTGGCGTGGTGGCGCCCGAGACTTGCAACTTGAACTTCCACTTTAGGGGTGTCCATGTTCATTGTCCACTGTTTGATCACATCTGGGCGTCTGTCTGTCGCTTGAATCGCCCAACATCACAGATATCTAGTAGTCCTTTGTTTCCCTTTCACATAACCGCCATACTTGCATCATCATCGTGATGTTCCAGTGGCCCCAATCGGTGTCAATATCGACGAGATATCTGCCCCACGCTCACGGTGGTCCATCACAGGTCCAGAGCGACGCGCGCCTCTCCACAAAGGTCTTAGAGATGGGAAAGGACCATGTGGTCTCGTTCGCGGGTACCAGTCAATTCACGGCGCAGGGCGTCTCCGCGTGCGGCCTCGCTGCGTTCAACTTTGCCAGGATCGGGGTTCGCATCGAGCAAAAGAAAAAAAGCATGGCGGAGGTCTTGAACGAGCTGAGCACCAAGGAAGTCGTAGAGGTGAGTCTGATCGTTGGGTCGCGACGTGAACAGTGGGGGGTGCGAGTTGCTGTAATGTCGTGCTGGTTGCTTCGAGTCGGCGCGCGCGCCTCTTCTGTCGACATCGGTTGTGACGGAATTTTTCTTTTCTCCGTTAGGAAATCGTCGCCATCTGTGCAGGATGGTCTAGCAATCTTCATCTGGAGGTGGAGGAGATCCACGAGCTCCCGGTCTTCATCAGATTTCTCAAGCTCACGTCCGTCGAGTACGGTCCTCCGCAACCGTCGTTCTTTCGGGATATTCTCAAGTGCGTTACCTCGCGTACACGACCATCTCTCTAAGAGGGAGCTAACGATAGCTGTACGTTGCATCCCCATAAAAAATCGCAGAAAAATGAAAGAAATCGAAAAATCAACGGTGATGATTATCACGCGCCCGCCCGAAATCATCGCCTGCTTCAAATTTGCCAACTCGAACGTCAGTCCGCAAAGTTCCACCACCCGGACCACGGTCGATGACCCCGTCTTTGTGGTGTTCGACTCGCACCCGCGTCCCTCGCATCCTCTTGGCGCTGGTCTGTCGTTTAGCACCTCGATCGAAAACACGGCGCGCACGCTGAGCGATATCTTGCCCACCATGGACGAAAGCATCTACAACTCTTCCGACTATGGTTGGCAAGCACAGCTTCTTGGCAACTGCTCAGCGCACGTGTACGTCGCCCGGCATCGGAACAAGGACCACGACGAGTCCATCGTCCAGTCCAGCTTGTCCATACTCACCATGCGGGCGCAGATCGCGGAGCTCAAGCGCGAGAACGAGGAGCTGAGCTCTGACAATAAGGAACTTCTGTCCGAGGTCGATCGCCTGAGGGCCTCTCTGCGGCAGGAACAGATGAAAGCGAAGCAGGCTGCTTCCGTTGTTCGTCCAGAGTTTCAGCCACGAGCGGTGGGCCGCTCGTTTGGCTCGTATAGTCATGCTGTCGCTGGTCCTTCTCGTGTCGCTGGTCCTTCTCATGTCACTGGTCCTTCTCGGACGTCCGGCGCGCATTATCGTGATGATAATATGCCATCTGCTGCTGCATTTGTCAAGCGCCCTGATCCTGCGCCTCCTCAATGGCGGGCAACGGGCACCACTGGGGCTCAAAGCATCTTTGCCGACAATCCGCCCCCCGTCCCTTCCAAATCTCCGCCTAGCTACGACGACCTTGACTTTGAGAACCTATCAAACGAAGATTCCGACGAAGGTATATGGGTCGAAACTGCCCTCGCTCATAAGCTCCAAACCGAATTTGACAAGGAAGACCAATTGCTCCGTCGAGAGCAGGCGGAGCTCGCGCAGTACGTCCAAGCCACGTTCCAGTGCAGCATATGCATGGACGAGCTGCCCGAGGAGGACGTCGCCAAAGTGGAGGAGTGCGTGCACACGATGTGTAGGACCTGCTTGCGGGGGTTTGTCGCCTCCAAGATCGAGGAACATCGGTACCCGATATTTTGTCCGATGTGTACCATCTCTGCGGAGAGCAAGGGTCAACCTGCTGGTGCGTTCTTGCGTTTCACCTTTCCCCGCCGTTTTTCCCTGGTCAGAGTCACTGATTTTCGTTGCACCTGTGCAGTGATCTCGAGATTCCTGATCGAACAACTTGGCGTCAGCGAAAAGCAGTCTCAGATCTTGACTGAGATGGAGCTGGCCGAGTTTACCATCCAAATCCATTGTCGACGGTATGTCGTCCTTCCTACCTTTGTGTTGTTTACGTTTGGAAACGACATGGTACCCAACAGGTGCAAGCGTCCTGCCTCTGTGGATCGCGAAGACTACTCGGAGGCGATCAACATCGTCTGTCCTCAGATGGACTGTCACTACGTGTGGTGCAAAAAGTGCGAACAGGAAATCATCATCGACGGTCCAAAGCATTCGTGCGATGGGTCTTCTGAGCTGGCGCATTTGATGAAAGAAAAAGGGTGGAAACATTGTCCAAGTGGGTGGCGTTGCTTCTTTCTCTCTCTCTTTCATTTTTTTCGTGGGACTGAAAGTGCTGATCAACGAACGACGCACAGATTGCACGACGCCGATCCAAAAGGATTATGGGTGTAACCACATGACGGTGCGTGCTTTGTGTGCTTTCTGGATGACACTGACAATCGATGGTGATGCGTTTGTCCCTCTTCTCCCTTTTTTTTTTTTTTTTGGCCTGGCAGTGCATCTCGCCCGGGTGCAACACCCACTTTTGCTACATCTGTGGGGGCATGATCGTCCGATCCGCGCTCAGCCAAGAGATCAATCAGGCTGTCTCGGCCCACTTCCGCAAATGTCAGCTGTTCGAAGTGCCAGCTTGACTTGATGTACGCGCCAAAGGAACGGAAACGGTCGTGGCTAGGCGGAACAGATTTAGGGAGGCTGTGTGGATTAGAGGAACGGCATCTGATACAGTGTACCTGGCTGTCGGTCGTTGTGGCCATGTGACTGCGTTTGAGCTAATTGTCATGCGTCAAAACGATGCGTCTGTCAAAGATCGATGCGTCGATGTGTCGATGAAGCGCAAGTCGTGACTTTAGTCTCGGCGTTCAAATGAAAGGGACAAAATCGTCAGCGACTGACACTCTAGTACGGAGCGGGTAATCGAGACGTGGAGAGGCGTGACAGGTTAGTTCGGTTTGCGGGTGCCGGTGAGCTATGCCAGTGACTCAAACGAGGCTAGAAGCTCTTACGCTACGTTGCGAATCGTGCGAGTCCGAACCCAAGATCAATATCATTGCGAGTGAATCCAACAAAGAAAAATGTTCAAGGGTATCCATGTAAATGCGGCATCAATTCGATTCGAAAACTAATGCCTGTCCCTACGAGTCGTTCCAACACCTTCTATCACTATTACCGACTCCACTCTGGCGTCTAGGTTTCAAACAGTGCCAGTATTCGGCCTTGCGGCGGGAACGAGCAATATTAATGCCCGAGGGTAACGTTCAATGCAATGCAAATTAAGCAATAAGATTGTTGTTAGGGTATAGTCGAGAGCAGGAGTCCGAGCAAGCATTATGAGACGTGTGGCACTTCAGGGCTTTGGACGGGGCGTGAATTTGAGCAGGCATCCATCCTTGGGGAAAAGCGTTGCAATGATCCTGTTCATAAATTGAAGGGCGATCAGCATACACAAATTACCACGCGGAGCGCAAAACGTACTGGACTTTGTCGCTCTCAGGCGTTTGATAGTGTTCCCAATTGGTAAGCACGCTAGCAATGGCAAGGACGAGTCCAATGTTCAATTGTGCATACTCAAGACCGATGCACTTGTGAGGACCACTGCCGAACACGAGGTAGTTTTGTGGGTTGGTGTTGGCAGAGTTCTTGGGATCGAGCCAACGTTCGGGGATCAAGCTGTCGTGGTCGGGATATACAGCAGGATCATGCAAAGAGTTATAGAACGACGGGATCACCATGCTGTTGGCAGGGACAGTGTAATCAGAAGTGATGGGGAAAGCCTTCTTCGCCCTGTAAGGAACCTGACAACATATTCGTCAAGAACATGCTCACAGAAAGTAGCGACTAAAGTTACCATCGTGACAGGAGGTTTGACGCGCATGCTTTCCTTGACAAAGGCCTTCAAGTAGGGCATCTCTTCCATCATCTCCAGGGTCATAGGTTTGTCGATGTCATTACCCCGAACGCGATACTGTTCTTCGCGAATCTTGACCAAGAGCTCTGGGTTGTCGGCAAGGTGCTGGAAGCCGTAGATCAAGCCACTACTCATTGCATCCTGAGAGGCAAACAAGAAAGAGAAGACCACCATTGCCATCTCGCGGTCACTGAAATCTTTGCGACCCTTATAACCGGGGGCTTGCAGTTCCTTGACCCACTGCTCAAGCATACACTCTGGTTCGGCGCCCTGCGCAATGGCAATCTTGGACTTTGCGGCGGCCATCTCCAACCATTTGAACGCGACTTTGCGAGCTTGAATGGCTTTATAGACCTTGGTTCCCGGAAGAGCAAGAGGAAAGTTGACGAGCTCGAGGGCACGAGTGATATCCCAATACTGTTGACTGATCTCAACGGCGCCTTCCTCGGGGATGTGGTTACCGCAAAAGACACGGAGTGATGTATGCATGTTGAGATCACGTGCCGTCATCATGATCGCCTTGGGTGATTGATCTTTAGCATCGTTTTCTAGCCAGCGATTCAAATGCGTGCGAGTAATGCTGTCCTGGATAGACATATAGATACTTGAAAACGATGAGAAAGTGAATCTAAAAGCCTCGGAGTGAAATGCTCACCTAAGCGCTTTACGCGTAAACAGGGTATTCAAGACGCGTCTATACTCTACGTGACTTTTGCCAGTGAGGAAAACCCTGGGAAAGAAGGATTACGTGAATCAGTCGCCTGGGAGCAAATAGCAGACACATACCAGTTGTCTGGCATGAGAATCGACTTTGCGGAGTTGACAAGACAAGGTTCTGCGTGATTTGGCGAGTTGAGTATCTTACGCGAGTACTCGTTCGAGGAGGCCATGACGATAAAGCTAGAGGAAGGTGTCAACAATCATGACGCGTACAGGAAGACGCGACGCACATGTTGAACACGCTGATAGCACAGAGGGCTCCAGAGTTCCACTGAGCCATGTAGCCCTCCATAGTGGGTTTCATGGAGTCAGCAAACTTGCCGATGAGTGGAATGGTCCATGTCGCGCCAGGAAGATGTTTCTTCTTGTACCTGTACACGGACTGCTCAAGAACGAGTAGGGCACCGAGGATGGCGAGGGTCGTGAAGAGCCAAGTTGCGGTGGACTCAGGGGCGAAGAAGGAAGCGACTGGGATGTCAACGAGAGGGGAGGAGGCCAAGGACGGGCTGGGAACGGGAGAGGAATGGCGACGAAGGAGGGAGGACGCCATGTTGGACAAGTCACAGTCTGTCAAAAACTGAATCTATTTATCGTAATCATACCATGGACCGATTTTTTTTTTGGACCAATCAGCTTCCGAGCAATGTATGCACACAGCCACCGTTAACGCACCTACTATCGCCTAAACAATTCGCCAATCTTTGCCGACTTGGCATGGAATCCTGGAGAAATAAGCATACTGGTAAACAAGCATGTGCATACTAGTGATGGTATAATCGTCGGACTGAAGGGGGAAAAGCTTGCAAAACAATCAGTCGCTTCCGTCATAATTTCAGGACGACTTGATAGTAACGAGACAAGATTATTCCCATGCACTGGCTTGACAGTTCATCCCCCTTTAGCCACCCTTTCCCACGCCACAATCACGGCATAGAATCAAGTTGTCTTGCCAGTGGGTTTGAGCGCAATCAAGGTCGCCTCTAGGTCGTCTAAGGCCTTGGATACTCAGTTCTTAGCTTCTATCTCCTTTCGGGCCATTAGAAACGAAAATAATGATTATACGGGATCAACCGCAAACCGACTTGATCTCAAATGACAGCGTATGGGTTATTCCAGAGTTGACTGTATGTCGTCTGAAACACGACGTCAAGGCAACTGATTCGGAGGCATGTGTGCGCGTTGAAGGGGGGGGAGTTGCAACGAAAACAGTATCACTACAGTCGTTCGTGTCCAGATCCGCACTGGCCACCCCCTAGCAAGAAGCAATATGGTCAAACCCGCCGGGGTTTCCTTGTAGTTTTGCTTCGCTGTCGTGGGCGGATCATTGACCTCAGCCCATTCGCGTCTACTAGAATATGATGGGAACTCATCAGATCGGAATCTTAGTACACCGAACGGGAGCACATTCCGGTTCGAGTGGCGAACACTGGTCGTGATCCAATCAAGGACTGTGCATCTGTGAGGTTCAAAGTACACGCTGAAGGTTTCGGGCTCTTAGGTATCTTTTCGGTGTTCTTGGGTGTTTGATTGATGGCAACGCGCTGGCTTCCTACAGGCTCTGCCAGCCCGCCAGGAGCTTCTTCACGTTCCACCCACGCCAAATTGGCGCAGAGTCTGGCAGGAACAACAAGGCTAATAATGTCCGCACGAGGCAAGTTACTTGCAAATACATTTTACCCAGAAGTTTGATCTTCAAACTCTATACAAATGACGCTGTTCGATGGATTCCAGAGTCATTCGACTCAATCCCATATCGGAAGTTAAATAATCAAAGGAATAGACCGCCGACGACGAGGGCAAATGTCGACCCAAGGACACCCTGCATGCTAAGCCCTGCTCCTACTCTGGCACCGCTAGAAGAGGTACTGTTAGTCGATGCCGTCAAGTTGACTGCAGCAGGCGCGGTGGACGCGTTCAAGCTCAGATTGGCGTTCGATGCAACAAAGGTCGGTCCACCCCCTGCACCAGTGCTGTTGACGTCGGGGGCAAGGTACGGGACGTAGGCGTCAGGATTTAAAGCACCAGGGAATGTGCCTGTCAAGTTCATGAGCGGAATCTCGCTGCCCGTGAGGTTGTTGTTAGTGTACAGGGTGGTATTCGCGACGATGGAGAAGACATCTGAAAGGAACATTGCTCGTGAAACTCAAATCAAGAGCACCAGGGAAAGGGAGCGCACTAGCAACGGTCTTGTTGGTGTCCTGGCGGCCGAGGTTGCCAAGCTCCCAGTTGTTTTGAACAGTTGAAAGACTGACCGGGTCGAATAAGTAACGAGCTGGACCAGTATGAACAATGTTCCTTACAGCGAGTAGTGAGTGTAGAATGTGCTATCAATTGTACCACGGAGGTTTTCCGGGATGACATTGCCGAGTAAAAGAGTGTAAACCCGGTTGTTAATGGTATAGGTTTCGCTCCTAGTACCGGAAAAGGATGAGCACAAATTTCGTTGCCCGTAAACTGACGTACTCATCAAAAGTCACCAGGATCAGTGTCTTTTCCGTGTTGAAATTGATGTCTTCAAGCAGCGGCACCAGCCAGTAGTTCAACCAAGATCCAGTATACTCGATAGTAGTGTCATGTGCGTCGCTGTGATAATCTTAGCACGGTGCACTAGCAAACTGTAGTGACTGACTCTCGGAGGTTGGGCGTGACAAAGATCCATTGAGAAAGACTATTGTTGCCAAGCTGCATGACGCATGCAGGTTCAGCAAAATCACAAGCTAACACGACTAGACCACACTCACATCGACAGCAAAGTCATCAAAGTTCCTGATACGTGCAGCACGCGTGGTATTCTGACCGACAGAATCATAGATAACACACGGATTGTGTTTGCGTGCGTAGTACGTATAGCCATCCGGGTTGGTGTAGTTGAATCCTGCATATCCATCCGTAGGCATATTTTCCTGGTAGGTTGACCAGCTGATATTTTTCTGCTCTAAGAGGTCGATGATTGTCGACACATTAGAGGGAATAGAAGTGAACACATCCACTGCTAGTCCGAAGAAGTCGCCCCCGACTGATGAGATGTAGTTTGGTTGACTAGGGTGCGTCACTCCATAGTAACTAGAGAGCGTGATGCCCTGGGAACTTAGGTTCTGGAAAACATCGTTCGTTGCGGCTTGAGCAAAGTCTGTGTTCTCGAGCCAAATCTGGATGAAGCGGTCGAAGACTTTGCCAGGCACGTTGGGGGTGTTGGTGATCGTATTATTTGACGCACCAACGTAGAAGGGTGACGTGTCCGTCGGTCTGTGAAACGATGTCAGAGCTGCAATTGTGAGACATTGTGGATAACATAGTAGGCTTACGCTGGGGCAGGGGCAGTAAAGGTGGACGCGAGTGACGCGCAAACGGCCTTCGCCGCTGCTACCAGAAGGATGGAGCGTTTAATCACCATGTGGGCTAAAGTCAGGTTGGATGTGCAGCCAAACTTGGGGCATAATATACCCTCTCACTGCGCTGCACGTGGACATTGCTTCGACGATTGCGGGCCTTGAGGACCTAAAGGGAAATCAGCACACCTGAAACCGTCATCAAGAGGCTGTCTAACCCCGGGCCGCCGTGATGATTTCCGCTGAGCTGCTGCACGTAACTTCGAACACTGTTGGGTTGATTTGGTCGCCGTTTAAGGGCCTCGGCCGTTACGGTGCGCGCCTAAACTGTCAACTGATACGCAGTGATTCAATCACTGACGGTAAATCAAGATGCGACCGCGATTTTAACGACGTTCACTCGGAACAAGCAGGGTATTGACCGATTTGTGAACCTGCATGAATCTCATCGATATCAGTGTGAGGGTTCCACATGATCAAATCGCACAGCATGGAAGCGCATCGCGGAAACCTTATCGTTTAATCTAGTCTCCCGTAGGCAGACCCTTATGCACTCTATCTCAATGCAGGTCGTAAATGAGCATTGCATGATGCACGGTGATGATGCGGACGACAGAGGTTCTCAGAGTCAAGGCACTGGTACTCGATGGGGAGAGCTATTCATGCACCTCTTCTTGACACCTGTGAAACAATCAACAAGTCAACAACATCGGAGACGCAAACCGAGGAACGTCTTTGATTGATATCGAACCATGCGACTCTGCAATCAACCCGTCTTCGTGCCATAGAACGAAATGACGCACGTAACGGTCTCCACGAGCTCACATTGACACCATTGTAAGCTTTACCCATGCACCAAGTATTGCTATAAATAGCGCGCTGGAACACGCAAGTAAATTACTATCATCAGTCCGTCACATACAGGCAGCATAAGCTCTAAATTTTGCTCTACAGCAGAAGAAGAGCAGCAAATACAGCGCTCGTAGCCGACACCAGAAGACGAGCCTGAACGAAGTCACCGACGGCACCACTGGTTGTGGTTGTGCTATTCAGGGCCGTCAGGTTGACGGGCGCTGGTGCGTCCGAGGCATTCAACGCCATGTTGGTACCGTTCGCAACGAAGGTCGGTCCACTTCCACCACCAGTCGCCGAGGTGTTGGGCGCGAGATAAGGAACAAAGTACTGAGGATTCAACGGCCCGGGGATGGTCGTAGTAAGATTGAGGAGAGGAAGCTTCGAACTGCCTGTAAGGCCGTTGTTCTTGTAACCAGTTGAATTCGCGACGAAACTGAAGACATCTGAAACCGAGGTGAGACACCGTCACGCCTAACCATGAGAAGACACTTACTGGCCATGGTTTTGTTAGTGTCTCCACGCCCGAGGTTACCAAGGTTCCAGTTCGCTTCGACCGTCGAGAGACTAAGGCAACATGAAGACAAGAAAATGAGAGCTTGGTGGATGTCTTACGTGGAATAGTGAGTATAGAATGTATCGTCGGTGGTATTTTTCAGGTTTGCGGGAAGAGCGCCACCAAGGAGAACAGTGTATACTTGGTTGTTGATGGTGACGGTCTCGTTCCTTGCAAGGTTTGCGATTAGTCCCACATGCTTTCCAGTGTGCTTCATTTCGCTCACTCATCGAAAGTCAGCAAGATCAATGTCCTAGGTGTATTGAAGTTGGGGTCTTCGAGCAAGGGGTAGAGCCAGTACTGGAGCCATTGTGCAGCAAAAGCGACACTTGTGTCGTGGCCATCGCTAAAAATCCGATTGTCAGAAAGCGCTTCCGGAAGATACAGGAAACCCAGACACGAACTTTCTGAGGTTAGGGGTAACGAACACCCATTGAGAGATGGAGTTGTTCCCAAGCTGAGAGAAAACCCGTTACTACCGAATAAATGTTTAGTATATAAAGAGAGCTTACATCGACGGAGAAGTCGTTAAAGTTCCTGATACGCATGGCGCGCGTCGCGTTCAAGCCAACTGAATTGTAAATTACAAGAGGGTTGTGCTTGCGGACGTAGTAGGTATAGTTGTCCGGACTCGGGTTCGTGTAGTTGAAGCCAGCGTAGCCATCACTAGGCATATTCTCTTGGTATTCGGACCAACTAATGCCCTTCTGATCTAGGAGGTCCACGATGGTGCTCATGTTGTTTGGGATAAATTCCAAGTTATCGTTGTATAATCCCCAGAAGTCACCACCCCCGGCGCCAACGTAATTGGGCTCGCTCGTGTGGGTCAAGCCATAATAGCTAGTGAGAGTAATGCCCTGTGTCGACAGGTTCCGGAAGACTTCTTGGGAGGCTGCCTGAGCAAAGTCCGTGTTCTCCAGCCAGATTTGGATGAAGCGATCGAATACGACACCCGGGACAACAGGGCCATTTTGGATGGTTCCATTTGATGCGCCGACATAGAAAGGCGAGGTATCCGTGGGTCTGATTGAATTGACAGATCAGTATTTAACAGATCAGTTATCTGCCAAGAGCGCCAAGACATGATACTCACGCCGCAGCGGGGGCGGTGAATGTCGAAGCCACCGCTCCAAAAGCAGGCTTGGCGAGTGCACCAAGAACGAGAATGGCAGGAACAGACATGCCTAGAGTCGTCAAATGTTGTTACCACGAGACGGTTTGAAGGCAGCAGGCGTCTTAGCATGCATGATCTCCCAGGTATTTATGCGATCGAAATCGCTGACACGCCCACCGGACTATGTTTCCCCGGCGATGATTTCTTGGTCGACATATAGAGCTTTAGATGGCGAACGTTCTTGGTCCAAGAACGTTCGCGATTGAGCGGTGGCAGTGGTGGTTGGTTTCTGTCCAAAAACGGACTTTCAGTCTCAGGGGAGAATTTTATGCTCTATTCCGGTCAAGGAACGATACCTTCCAAGCTCGCGCACGAACGTGTCTTGCGCGGACCTTATGGGTACCCTGACTACTGGAACGCCCTGTTCTATATTTGAAGGTCAGGAGCGGATTCAAGACCATTGTTCCGCACTGTCCTCGGGGCCCGACGCGGGGTAGGGATGTTTTGAACAAAAAAAGGTGACGTCCGTGCGATCCATGTGTTTTCCATTGAGGTCCCAGTCCTAAAACGAGGAGAATACAACATGGGCAGAAACCTTAGTACACATGTACTCGAAGCTGCGCCAAGATCTCCTTTGGTGTAGGGTGCATGGTAGACCTCTAGAAGTTCATCGATCATTGCATCCACCCTTGGCATTCATTCTAGCCTAAGGCACCGATCGCTGATAGGCTCACTGGTTCATTTGATGGCTTGAGCCGCGCGCTTTATTTTTGGATTCCAGCCCATCCCACAATGCCTCAGTTTGCGGTGGCTAGGTGAAAACACACTGCGAGCCACAGTCGGAGAGCAAAAGGTTAAATTCGGCGCCTGTCTGATCAGAGTCAGCAAGAACTTGAAAGTGACAAGTAAAGCCTCGTAACGATTATGAATTCTGTGGACTCATCGACATGTGAATCGAGATCCCGTGAGGTTGGACGTTCTCTCCTAGGCTCCATGTCATTTCCTTTACGAGAACGAGTGTGTGACACCAGAATCCGCGGAACAGAGCATCAGAATTTTCTCATGGCAGCATCAGTAATAAGTTGTGAGATTTCAAAAGGCAGAATCGCCGCGTCTGCTGGGGTTGATATACAAGTTTTCAGACAAGTAAGTACTCATACTGGTTTGAAATGAAGTGTTAAACTTACGTGGCAATGATTCAGAGGTCGGACCCTCCTAAGACCCATCACATCGACGACATCAACGAATCGTGCCGTGTTCGGCACTGTAACAAGTTGGGAAAATGGGTGCAGTTAAAGCGAAAGCCTGTGATCAAGGGATGTGGACCGGGAGCGTGCGGCCTAGTCGTTTCAGCCTGCTGAAACGCCGAGCGAAGAGAAGCTGTTCGCGCTGGAATACAGTACCGCATTGGCTCATGTCGCCGCACACCCAGCCAAATGCACGCTGATTGGCAAATGATTGCACTACTCGGATGGCCGCCGGTGACAAGAGCGCAAGCCTTCAACCAGCTGGGAGTCACTGGCAGAATTGCCTTTGTCAATGTCACGTGGGACTGTGCCGTGGTTGTCGGCAAGCGGCAACACATATCTACATCGCACCCCTTGAAGCGCCCTGCGACGATAATCCATCGTACGCCCCCCTCTAAGCCCAACAGTGAACTGAATGTATTAAGAGTTCTCTGACATGGTTCGTCGTCCCTTCCAGTTCTGCTTGCCCGGCCCGTGATCGTTACGAAGCTAACGTGATCCGGCAGGTCTTTGTAAACGAGAAAAAGTTTGCATGGTGCGCTTGGCTTACTACTATGCGAGTGGATCACATGGTTGACTGGCAATGCTCTCCAGCGAAGCATGCATCAAAGGGCACAGATCTTCTTCTTGTCACCACACGGAGCGCCCATTATTCGAAGTGAAGAAGAAGGGTCGACCTGTTTCGCAATGCTTCAAGTGTCGCGAACTACGCCAGGAAAAGCGTGTGCATTCCAAGTGCTCTTGCGCTCCTCGTCGGCCTGTCGTCGACAAGGTCCCTATCCCAGCTGCACGCCCAGACAAGAAACGTGAGTATGTTGTAGCTGGGTCATCTGGGCCGGACACTGATCTGGTCACACTCTTAGCCCGTCGGTTCATGCCTAGCGTGCCTACCTTGCCCAATGGAATCTCTGACGCACTTCAGCCTTCCACTTCATCACCCCCTGACTTTAGGCGAACAGGTAAGCATCGAACATAAGTGTATACATACAGGAGCTCTAGATTTTCCACACAGTGTATTCCCTCCTGAATCCTTGCCATTGTAAGAACATACGGCAGTGCACATGCAGACAAACACCCAGCATCGCCGGTTCCAGTTCTTCTGGAGACATAGTCGAGGACTACGGACTACAGACTCTTGCTGAGGCAGCAATGTTGTTTCGTGATGCATCGGCGCAGGACTCTCCTTCCGAACAATCTTTGAACTCGTCATCTCAGTCCTGCTGCGCGGGCAAGCGAAGCATTGTACCACCACAGACAGTTCCTCCAGCCTATCAGGATCTACCTCCCATCATCACCGGATCAATTCCTTCAACTTCCGTCCCCAACTTCCCCACTATGCCACCCCTCAGCAGCATCGAATCTATCGCAGGATCTGGATGCACCTGTGGTCTTCACTGTATCTGTCCAGGATGTATCGAGCATCGTACACCTCGTTATGCCGACACAGATCACAAGGACTGCAGCGAGGGATGTGGCCACTGCGTAGATCATACCGCTGGAATCGAACTACCAAGCCGGAATACATCAACCCTTGGTGAGAGCATAGTGGATGCTTTCTTCGCGCACGCAGCTGCGCTTCCCAACCCACCAGCCGACCGTCGAACGAACCTGGAAACGGGGAACGTCACTATTAACTCCTGCGACTCTTTTTCGGGTCGATCAACTGACGAAGCAGAAGAACGCGGGGTCGCGCTTGCTTCCTGAATGGATGCTTGAGTTTTATGGGTAGCGCCAAGGTAGCGCGGTGTTCCGCGGCCTCGGGGTCACCTGCTGTGTTCCCTTCCCTCTTTTTTTTTTTTTTTTTTTTTTTTTTCTGGCTGGCAATCATTTGAGTTATGCTGTTCTTCCCTGGTCACTAAGGTCATACATAGTGGCGATTCAGAGGTTTCTCTTGAGAAATTCTTTCTTTTATTTGGTAATAAAAGATAACGATTATTACTATCACTCTCCAAGGACTGAGCCTCTCCAGTGCCTAGTTGGCCGGTCACACAATGTCACATGAAGTAATGCGTGTCATACTGTACAATTTTAATCTCCGCTCATGACAGGGACACAGACGGAGTCGAACGAATCAACATCCGTCGAGGCTAGAGCCATACTCCGCTGCGGCAGCACTCGGCATGGCCGTCACGGCCCATTGTCACATCATTTTTTCTATCTCAACGAGTATTGATTGTATTGATGCCATTCAACTTCGCGTGGCCTCAGAATGTGTCTTAGATGAGGCGGGATTGAGGGGAACAATTGTTGTTAGAGAAGTAGTGGTCGTTTTCGGAAACCGGCCAACTAGTCAGTCACTGGCCGCTGGGGAGGCTCAGTCCTTGGGGAGTGATAGTATATGTATTCCTGCCAAATTCCTTTTGTTACTTTACAGCAGTTTGCATAACTCACGAGAAACAACACGCAAAAGGCTGGTGTGATTCTTCTATAAGCACACCAAGTACTATTCATGTACGCTGATTTTTGAAAGTCCAGTCCCGAGAGTGTTTCGTTCTAGGCAAACACATGCCTGCGAGCGCCACAATGGGAAAGTCCTGATCATGACTAATTTCTGCCGTTGTTCTGGGAGGGCGATCGTGCTGCGCCGAGCCTTTCGTCAGATGAGTTCGCGCGATCAGACCGCGGTCCAAGATGAAAGCCTCAGGCCTCAGGCACGAGGCAATGTACGGACTTCTACTAGTGTCCGCTGTCAGTGATAGATATGATGATGAATCGGTGGACCGCCTGATTGAATTACTTCAAGAGCGGCATCATCGTGGTGCGTTCTGTTGACGTAGCTTAACGGAGCGGTCATTCTATTCTCACGAGCTGCTCCACCAACTTGTGGCAGCTACAAGCTCCACAGTTCACGTAAATCACGGTGGGTTTGGACACCAGAAACACAGATCCAGGCGATGGATCGGTGACAAGGGATTAGAATCTGACATCTAATGGGGTGAGATATCGATGTTCACGTCGCACGACGCCGCCTTGACAGGTCATTCTGGCGAGAAAGCAGCCTGATCAGTAGATGCGGTTGTGCTGGTCGACTCGTTATCTAGTTAAATGTGAGTGATGTCATCCAAGAAGATTGATGGGTCGCAGTCCCTAGAAATATATCTCATTCTGTGGTGGCACCAGCCTTGCTAGGACCGCTTGGTCGGACTGCTGAGGAAGCAGGCTATATCTTACCGGCAACATTTCATTTAAGTACATCTAAAACGGAGATATCACACAACGCGCTGAAAGGTCGGTGCTTGATTAGATCATGCATGCGGGACGTATTGCCGAACACTCACCTATAAGATCACAACCCCACTGAATAATCGCTCGATCGCCACCTCAGGTGGAGCCGCATGTGGGTCCTCCCTTTTCCACTGGTCCCGACTCGACTCGAGTCCCACTCACATCTACCGCGGCGTCTCTTGAACCTCCATCATTCTCACCTGCAACAGGTGATGACTTGGTCGATTCGAACGAGAACCGCTCCCCTTGATTGCTCCTGGTTTTGCGATGAATGCTGGGACGTTTGTTTGACGACAAGGCACCAGATCTGTCTTCTCTGGGTAGTTCGGTGGGACTAGGTCCGCGTTTCCCTTTTGAAGGCGACGATACACCTGATGAAGACGATGCAGATGTTACCTGGACCTGTGCACCTCCGATATTACCTTCCGGACTCCAATGGTTTGAAGGTTGCGCCGTCGTTTTCGAAGGCTGGGCCCTGTGGGAGCTACTGCCATGCTCAAACTGTGGCATCATGACAGCCACTTCAGCCTTGTGCGTCCTCCCATACCACATCTTCGTTCCCTCTCCGTCACCGAACCTTCGCCCCCCTTGTCGCACACTGACTCCATATTCTCCCTCGGCTGAGCTAGCGTCATCACTTGTCCCGCCGTATCCCCAGAGTTCGCGTTCCTCGTCCACGATCCTCAAGGCGCCTTCAATTACAGCTGCGTGCACGAAGACGTACTGTCGTAGGCTCTGACAGAGACTCATCCGCTGTTCCCGCATATCCTGTATGACCATGAAAATAGGCTCTGCAAACGACGAAATCACAGGCGGTGACAGGTCACAGTGCAGCTCCCGCGGTAACTTGTAATCGACAACCGGATGATCTGCAGCAGGCTGATTGTACTCGGACGCACCGAAAGCCGGTGTAGCAGTCGGAGACCGGCGGAATGCCGAATCGTCCATATCCCGGGCCATAGGCGCCGTGGCCATTTCTTTGTCCATGGCCTCCTTAGCAGGATGGGATGGATGAAGAACAGAATTGCTCTGCAAGACCTCCGAGGCCCCAAAGGAACTCAATTCGGTGTCGAGTCGCAAGCTACTTTCCAGCTTCCTAGGAATAGCGAGCTCTTTTGAATGATCAATTTTTATTCCACTGCTCGTTCCGCTCCCGACCGCGTCAGCACTTTCGAGCTCCCGAGGGGGACTGGCCAGTTCGTCAGATATCGGATCCGAGCTGGGCCTAGAAATGTCCTCGGCCGCATTATCATCAAAGGGGGAAACACCCCGCTGCGCAATTCCGGATGGGAGGATGGGACTCGAGACACTTGCAACAGGCGACGAACCAAGCGTTGGTTTAGAGTGGCGCGAGTGAACTGCTCGTTGAAGGCTTACTGTGCTAGAATGGGCGGGTTGAGGCGGGCCGGAGACAGGACGCGGGGGAGGAGGGTCAATTTCCATGTCGGAGCTTGAACTAGTGTGAGTTAGCAAGGGCCGACGAAACGAGACGCCAGCCTTGGTCTCGTGTTTGGGTGAGTGAGATTGGGTGGAATCAGCAGAAATCGAGGTAACAGAACTATCCCGCAGACCGGTGCGCAACGAGCTTGAACCAAATCGAGATCCAGTCCCAGTCCCAGAAGCCGAGTTTGAATGTGATATCGACCCGGTCCCTGCTTTCGACACTGAGGATGGTGCTGGGCCCCCGTTTCCGCTGCCAGTCCCGCTTCCACAGGAACTGTCTGTTCCATTCTTTCGCTCTACTCTGTTTCCAACCCCACTCCCGCAGGCACTCCCACTGTCATTCGCGCCGACACTTCCGCTCGTGGAGTCGTCCGCAGAATTGAGTGCAGATGGAACACTGCTGTTTGAAGTACTCCCAGGGGACCTGTCCCTGAGTGAAGGTGGTGTAGGAATGTCTCCGCTATCGACGTGGGCATGTGTCTGGTCAGATACCTGTTCTGCCCACTCACGTGTAGAATGGGGCTGCCAGCCGGCCGCCTTGGTATCGTCAAGGTCGATGTTAGCAACATTGGCACTCTCTGGAACGTCGGAGCCCACACAAGGGACATGCAGCACGAGTAACTCCGAACTGCGAGACAGTTTGTTGCCAGAAGACCCCTTGCCACGGTGGTGACGGCCTTTCGTGTGCTCCCCAGCAGAAACAGGGATCGGCACTGTGTTGACCATGCGGACTGTATCCCTAGGTTTATCTATCGCGCCGGTGGTCGGCCGATCAACATCCATGCGTCGACTTTCAAATCCGATGATCGCTTGTGGTTTATCCACACGGAAGTCTGCAGTCGCCTCCAGATCTTTCATTCTAGCCTTGTTTTCTGAATTCATCACAACACCAAGCTTCTTCAGCCTCCGTTGCTGCATATTCTTTCGCAGCTCTCTTTTTATGCTGTCCAACACTGCATCCACGGCGATGAACCCTCCCGTTCTCCCCACCCCAGCCGAGCAATGCAGCAACACAGGGGATGCTGTACCGAGCGCAAATGCCGCAATGCCAGTCTTTAAATCCAACTCGGGGTGCCTCCATTCACTTCCACGCCTTCTCTTCCTGCCCCAAGGCATAATTCCAGCAGTGGTCGGAGATAACAACGATGTGTCATGGCCCTTTTGGTCAAGAGCAACGTCCAGCGATGGACTACCAGATGCACTGCCACTGCCACTTCCGAGACTGAAGCTCCCACCCGGACTAGGGCCTGGTGTACTCTCTGCGACAGCTCGTTCGACCCTTTTGACGAGGTCCAACACACCCCGTGGATCGTCGGGGACGTTCATATCTGACCAATCGAGGTACTGTAAATGCGTGATTCTCCGGGGTGGAACTCCAGGATAGCACGTGTGGCTGAGAGCGAACGTGCGTGTCACCAATGTGGGCTGATCCCTGGAGGTTCCGCTGCTCTTGCCCTTGGGTTCACGTATGGCGAAGAAACCTTGGTTGGAAACGTCCATGGCCGTGGGGTTGGCATTGGGTGACAAGAGTGGAGAATTAGAGATGAGTTCAAGCCTCAGTGGGCCGTATTCGGAGTCCGTCCAGTACGATCCACATTTCACCATGGCATTTTCGACTTCGCGAGTGAGCATGACGATAACGTGGACATTTTGTTCCCAAACAAGGCTATGGAGAAGAGAGTCAGCATTGATCGTCGCCTCGTCGACTCATTCTGAGAACGCACGTCCAAAAATCGACATAAGTCGAAGGTAATGGTCCCTGGGTCGCAATGTATCGTTTTTGAGTGCCCAAAGGTTGAACATACGATGCGTTCACGTAATCATCCGCTGGCGATGGTTCTTTTCGTGGATCACGCTTTATCCCTGTTTCATTTACTGGCCCGCCTCCAGTCCCCACTTTACTGGCAAAACTACCAGCAGGAGCTGCAGAAGATTGTGATGCCGATACATGTTCTTCGATACTCGGCAATGAGTTCCCTGGACGATTGGGTAGGTGCAATGGAAATGATGAAAGGGGTCCGGGAGAAGGCAAGCTCGATGCTGGAAGAGTGAGTTGTGTTCCTCCGGACCTTCCTCCCGGGCTCACGACACCGGAATGGAGAGACAGGACTTGAGGCGGCCACGCGCGCATTGGAGTGAACATTGAGGGCATTTCCATCGGGGTATAGAATGGAGGTGTCTGGAGAGGGAGTGCTGTAGCTGGTGTTGATGGTCCCGACATCCAGGTATCTTGATCCCCAAAGTCATACTCGATGTTCACTCGAGGAACACTAGGGCTTGGACACGAAACCGGATGGGACAATCCAGCCTCGAACCCTGCACCGCCTCCGGTAAACGATGACTGCACCTCGAAAGAGAATGAATGTCTCGACGGGCTGGTCTTCTCCGCCACTGTTTGATCTTGACGTCTATCAAGCGTAGGACTCGATCGGCTTCGGTGTTTCTTTTCTTCTGGACCTAGTTCGTCCCACTCCTTGTCTTCGCCTCCTGATCTATCCCTGGTATTCCGACCACGGTCTGCAGACTTGCCTTTATCTCGCCTGCCTGGATGCGAGCCCTGATGACGGCCATCATGAAGGCGGACGCGCGCATGCTCGAAAGGCCATATATGGGTATATCTGCGGGTCGAGAGAAAGGAGTGAGCGGTTGGATCATATGAGTACAGGAAGAATCAAAATCAGTACCAAGGCAAGGTCGAGAGCGACGAAGAGCCCGGTAAGGTGGACGATCGCCGATCGTCATGACCAACCGTACGAAAGACCTTCACGGAAATTTTTGTGCCACGGAGTCAGAGCGAGTACGCATATGACCCGTCACGCAACGCATGCCCGGCGAACAAAACGAATGGCGAGTTATGAAAGAGTTCGATGCAAAAAAAGAGAGAGAGTGCATGTGACTGCCCAGAAATGCCCAAGCGACAACCCACCTGTTCTTTGTCCCCTTTTCAACACCGGCAGTGATTGAAAAAGGAAAAGGAGAGGGATGAGGAGTGCCGGGTACTGACTTGGAGCCAGATGGCACGGTCACTCCAGCATCGCTGGCGCTTGTGCCATCCTTGTCGAGCGCTCTGCGGGGTTTGACGGAAGAGGCATAGAGAGAGACTTCGCTTTCCTTGGTATGGTGCTCCATAATCGACCGCAGACGTCGCTGTTCTGCGAGTTCTATGCGATAGAATTGCATCGCGAGTGCCTCGGCACCCTCCTCCACGTTTGGGTCATTCTCGTCGGGGTCGGATGTATGAGGATCGTCGCTCGACTCGGACTCCGATTCGAAGGTATCGAGACCAGGATGGCGAGAAGTGGATGAATGTCTGAGGGCAGATCGACGAGCGATGTCCTGCAACCATCGGAAGGGAAGATCGTGAATTCGCCTTCTTATGCGTCTCGGAAGGCGCAAGGGAATACGTTCTGTGATACCGTGGGAAAGTTCAACGTTCTGACGAATTGTGTCAAAGAAAGGGTTAGCAGCACGCGAAACTGATGGAGCAGGGGTGATTGGGAGCGGATAGGACACAGGGACCGTTCCGAATTGGGGTGGTGCGGCTGTGGTGGAGAAGAGAGAAAAGGCAGCTTTAGGAAGGTGGGTTGTTCTGAGGGCACCAAACGAGGATGCAGCCTCGGGGTCGTCTTCTTCTTGGACGGGTTGTTCCGTTGTGGTAAGGTCACGAGCCTCCCTCCATACAGCCTGAAAACCGCCTCGGATCCAACCTAGCTCACTTGTGAAGCCCTCGGCGCGAAATTTGCGTAAGAGGCCCGTGATGATGCCATTATCGGGAGAGGAGACTGAATCTGAGTCGTAGACCAGGATGCAGGATGCAGAGGACCAGTCTGCGAAGCGAGCGCGAGAGGAAGGGGAGGGGAGCATCTGTGAGAGTTTTGAAAGGGAGAAAAGGGGACGCTTGAGAAGGGTTGTCGGTACGGAGAGAGAGAGGGCATGGTTGACACGGGCAGCTGCATGTGCTGCATGGGGACGAATGTCGAGGACGAGGGTGCGAGGGTGAGTAATGTAGGGAGCGAGGGCAGAGGGTGGTACGGAGGAGAATGACTGTTGTGGGGATGGACGTGGAGCTGGTGTGTGTTGGTGGGGGAGAGTAGGCGTGTGAGTGGAGGAATGGACGTGGTGGGGGGGAAGATCACCAGGTAAGAGACGGGCTGTGCGGAGATCGGCAGAGCCAAAGCGAAGAGAGATTGCGAGTGCAAAGTCGTCGTGAGTGTCTTTGTCGGCTGTCGGTGAACGAGCTGGACGTCGGACGGGAACGTTGGAAAAGAAATCGTCTGACATCAAGGCGAAAAGACAACGAGCATGGCCATTTCAAGTTCCCGCCCTATGATTCATTAGTGGGGTCACGTGTTATGATGTCATGGGTCTAGACCACATGTGATCGTGCGAATAACATACCTTTTCCACACTAAGTTGCCTTTTCCTAGTCTTCTCTCACATCCGGAATGCAACGGCATGACCGCAAGGTTACTGACTCTCAGTCTGGTCCACAGGACAAGCTGCATCGTTTCATGTCCAAAGCTCTCCTCGCCCCCTTTTCACACAAGAAGGAGGACTCTACCAAGATCCTTTCGGACCGTCAGTTTTGACCTTTCTTTTTCCCTAAACCCGCCTTCTGACACGACCTATTTTGGTGTCTCGCGCGTTCTGCTTGTCATGCAGTCGCGCCCGTCATCATGACACCGAGAATGATCTCAACAGCCGCCACGGTGTCCTCCCGTTCACGCGGGACAATCACTAGCACCAAAAACGGTGCCAGAATGGACTTTGCGACCCTCGGACGCGCCCCCCAGCGTATTACCCTCAGAAGCCGCCGCGTCACCTCTCGTGACCTTCAAGTCGCCGAAGCAACCCAGGAATTACTTGACGCCGACGTTCCAGAGCCCGATGGCGTTGCCTCCGATGTCAGCCTCTTGCGCGGATTCAATGCCACAATCCCCGCCTCCGAGAAGAATCGGACGAGGCGGCGGCAGTTGCGAAATGTAGACGTGCCCAAAACAGGCTTGAGAAAACTAGGCTTACAAGCGAGAGGCATGTTGGACGACGACACCGAGGACGGTCATAGTGTCGTAAGTGAAGACGATGTGGTAGTAGTTGACCAAAGGACACGGAAAGGGAAGAGGAGAGCCAGGGAAAGTCTGAGCACCACCAAGATTCTGGGCAAGGGCGAGCTCACGCGACAAGCGGCGGAAATCGTTGGCGACAAGGAGAACTTGCATGTACGGCGGGTACGTGCATGTCTTGCGATGTCTCTCTTCGCCTCTCCATGCGATTCCGCCACAGAGCTTGATCCAGAGCGAGATCTCCGAGGTCGAAAACAAGATTAAAGCTTTAGATCTAATTCGTGAACAATTACAACGTGACCTACTGAAAATCCAGGAAGACGATTTAGAGCTGGATGCTGAGCGTCTGTTTGCTATTTCTTGGCTCGTATCATTCAACTCACCATGCGCCAGTGCAAGGCATTCAGGAACGCTTAGAATTCGAAGATACAACCTCCAAACATCAGAAAGTCGTCAACCCCCAGTCTCATCATCTCCCTCCTTCGCGGCGGAGAAAAGGTATGTATCACGCGTGTCAACCACTCGTCTGCACCTCACCCCGCTTCAGGGCCCGTCTTCTTACCCTCCGAGCACGACGAGCTCCCTCCCGCTATAGCATTCATGGTACATCGCTCCATTCTCTTTTCTGTCTTGCCACTTACAAGTCATGCAAGACCTTGGAAAGCCATGCGACGCCTATAAACGCCATCGATTTCTCAGAACCATATGGAACATTGGTCAGCTCATCGCAGGATGATCCTCAACCACGGGTTTGGGACTTGATGACAGGATCCGAAATCGGCCGTCTACGTGGACACCGCGCCCCGGTGAAGTGCATCCAAGTAGAAGACAATTTGTGCCTGACCGGCAGCGAAGATGGATCTGTTCGATTATGGGATCTTCGTCTCGTGGATGACGACTGGGAAAAGGACGGTCTGAGCGACGTTCTAGAAGAAGACTCAAGCTCGTACCATGATGGGGAGCTCGTGGAGAAAGCAGACTGTACAAGGTCAGCTACAGCAAGCGACGCTGGTACAGATTTCGACGGGCCTTGCGTGAGGACTTTCGATGGACACAGCAAGGCAGTCACAGCTCTTTATTTCGAAGACGAGTGTTTGGTGAATGTCGTTCGCGACACTGCGCGCCACTTTGTTGACTCTTCATAGGTCACGGGCGCATCGGACAAGACGCTTCGCCAGTGGGATCTTACCACTGGTCAATGTGTGCTCGCGATGGATATCCTTTGGGCTATTTCTCATTCACAAGTCGCCCCGCCTAGTAGCCAGACAACATTTTCTGGTCCAGCCACAGCTACAGGGACATTTGCCGTACCAACACCACCATATGCCGACGGGAGTTGGGACATGTATCAGGACTTTGTAGGCGGTGTCCAATTCTGGGGTTACGGGCTCGTAAGTGCGAGTGGCGATGGTGCGGTCAGGATGTGGGATAGTAAGTGCTTTTCTAGTACTGTCTTTTTCAAAGAGCTCATTATTCGCAGTGCGTACTGGCCAAGCCCATCGGACTCTACTCGGCCACACAGGACCCGTAACTTGCCTACAGTTTGACGAAATTCACATCGTCAGTGGCAGTTTGGACAAGTCCATTCGAGTGCGTATGGATACTATCATCAGATTCATGCATCTCACGGTTACTACTTTGTTAAGATATGGGATGTGCGCTCTGGCGGGGTATTCGAGACTCTCAAATACGACCACGGAGTATCTGCACTGCAATTTGACACTCGGAAAATTGTTGCAGCCACAGGCGAGAATGGCCTGAAGGTATACTGCGCGTATCACATTCATGCTTTAGCGTTCTAAGCGAAGTTCCTCTTGTTTGCAGATCTATAACCGTACCACCATGCAACATTCCACGCTGCGGACAAACGGACACACCCGGCCGGTGGATCGCCTCCGGTATATGGACCGCTATCTTGCTTCGGGTGGACGTGATTCAACGGTGAAGATCTGGACACTGTGAACCTATATCACACGGGGAACTTTGTGGATACTTTACATCACTGGCGATTTGCACTAAGAATAACCTGTCGGTAAACCCCGCAAGCAGATGTAGCTTAAGTATCCGATAGTTGGTATATGATACACGACACACGACCAACCACTGAGGTTCGCTGACGACTTGTCTCTTGTTGAACCCTGTAAACCGTTAACCCCTGCTTTTGAAACACCGTAACCTGGTTGGCAAACACGTTGAACCGTCATCATTTGTTATGCGAACATTGTGAATTTAAGTTCATTGGTTGTGTATCATTTTATGATTCCCGTGTGAGTGTTTTTGACATCACGTCTCGGGCATGTCTTACAAGGTGCTTTGAGTACTACGTCTCCCAGCAAAACGCGATGTGCACCATTCTACGTGATGTGACGGAGCTGGCGAATGTTAATGAGTCACGATCTTCTGCGACGTATCGCAGAATGTGAGACGGGAACGGCCTACTCTACCAGATGACGGTTCGATTGTCGAGTCGATGCAGGAGGCAGCCTTCCAACATGCTTCTCACATTTGGGATATCGTGGACAGGGAAAGAGAAAAAACGGCACGTGAAAGAGAGTCACTTGCGACGGAACGTGAACACGAACGCGGTCGTCTCGACGAGGAAGGCCGTTTCCTTGACGAAGAACGGAAAGCCAAAATTGCAGCTCTCGAGGCCGAACTCGCTCGCACACGTTCTGATCTCAACTACGAACGACAATTACGGATTACAGAGGAA
>JBBPQC010000303.1:0-24350 GCA_038092295.1 Leccinum arenicola
TTGACGGTCGTAGTACAAGATGGAGGGTATCTTGTTGTCGCCTCCGACGTGTTCCTGGGCGGGATACCTGATAGACGAGATGTAGGTGCCACCCGTATCTCCAGACATATGCTCACCTCGAAACACCGAGTATCTTTGGAACCTCGCCAGGATCAAGTATGCAGTATGAGACGCCACTGTATGTAGTACCAACGTCGAAAGCGAGGACTAGCTTGCGAGAGAGACCACGGTACGGTTCTCGGGAAGGCATGTTGTATGCGCACGCAGTCGTGGGTGCCGAGGGAGCTGGCAGGAGAAAGATGCACCCTTGCACCCAAGTCACTGCAGAAGGATACGGTGTATGCTGTGTTCCATGGGTCCACGTGTCCACCACAGCAGCATGCGATAATGGGGTTGGGTAACTTAATATTAGGACAACCTTACTAGGAGCACCGACGATTTGTCACGTTTGGTGATGTGCAAAGATGCTCGGTACTTACTACGTATACAATGCAGGCCAAAAACTTGAACGGAGCTTGTCACAAACGAGGTAGAAGGCACCTCCGTGTAATGCGCGACTAAGTTTCTCGAACAACCACATATCTCTGGGTTACACTTTGAGACTTCCAGTTTCTCTACGAACGTCCACGAATCCTTGCAAGCGAGCTGGGCGATCGCTGAATTCGATGCTACGATTGCCATCTCAGCGAAACGCGACTCGCATTCGGCAGGTATAATGTCCTCAAACAATGCCAGAGACAACTTCATGAATACAGACTCAGATCAATCGTTCCCCCTCCCGCGTCAACGCCCTTCTCACGCGGCAGCTGCTCTTCATCTTGACCAAAATATTCTGGAGGAAGTAGGGGCATCTTCGAAAGCGCCTCCGAGACCAGATTGTTCGACACGCAGTAGTGCAGGCCCGCCAGCCCCTCGGGTGAACCGGAGACGACGTGGCTGCGTGCCGGATCTACTTTTTGCTGTGGCCCGTTCGGATGAAGTCCGCCAGATCGCCGACGGCCGATTTGCCCAGTGGAGGTCGTCGTCGGCGATGTGAAAAGCCGCCAGGTACTTTCGCAGAGCCTCTTCCACCTGTGACCGCATTTCTGGTACGCCGCACAATCGAATTGTTGTGGACGGCCAGGACAGGACACGCACCACTCGAACTTGACCCATTGCTCGTCCTCGGCTTGCTCGACGATGTGCCAATCCTGCAGTGCCTCCGCGCCAAAAGCAACGAGGAATGCCACGCTGGTCGTAATAACACGATAGTCTGTATTTTTAACTATGGGTGCTCCTGCAGTGGAGATCTTCCGAATTCGGCGTTAGGCTAGTGGTTCAAGTAGTGTGATCTCCCGGAGGCCCGGGATGGGAGCTGCCGGGTATGTTCGTGAGCTGCGAGGAGGCGGAATGGGAGATGGAGGCAAGATGTGGCGGGTGGGTGCGCTGAAACGGGCTCGGACGAGCGCTGCAAGGCGGTCAATCGACGTGGTGGAAGAGTAGATTCAGAGGCGGCAGTGGCTGTCGCTTATGACAGTTGTTTTGCATAGCGAAATGTCTTCATTGCATGATCATCGCATTCTGAAAAATCGACTATGAGATTCCGGTCTGGATTGCGCTCTGAAACGTGCTTCATGCACTTGGGGTAGGGCAACTTGGGGTTAATAGGGCCAACATGGGTGAACGTTTGAACCGTGGGACACATGCTGCACTTGTGGGACCCCCATCTCTCCTTCTGCCTCGCCGCAAACACTCGGTCGACACCTATCAAGCATCGTTATGTCAAACAGCGCCCCTCAGTTATTTCAGCAGGGTAATCCCTGGCCACATCAGGTAGCACTCCTGGCTTATTCCAGGTATAGAGAACTAAATAACGTCGAAACGATAGCATGTAGCCTCCTACCTCGAGTATGTCTTTCCCGGGCCCTTTTACGATATTCTGGTAAATCCTTGGTTACTGTTAGTGCCGATTTTCCACCCCCACCAGATCTCTCGCACGAAATAGAGAAAGACAGCGATCGGCATGTCGCAGGAGGCGCTTTTGGTGATGTCTATAGATGTCGGTACAACGGCGGTTCAAAACCGCTAGAAGTATGTGCATGGTTATGTGACGACTCGCACTCCCCGATGATTTCCTTTCCCTCAGGTTGCAGTAAAGGCGTTGCGATTCAGCTTAGACGAAGACACGACAGACCGATCAGACAAAGTAACCCTTTTCTTTACGATCAACGAGTATGATGTAAACCGTCTTCTAGATGCTCCGAAGAGAGCTCGGAATTTGGAGGAGGCTAAGCCATAAAAATATCGTACCATTCCTTGGTATTGCGTATGGCTTGGGCAGGCGCGGTGCAATGTCGCTAGTGTCATTGTGGATGCCCAACGAATGTCTTCGCAAATTCTTGAATATGCATAACGACAAGCTGGACACGACACACAGACTTCAAATTGTGCGTCCGATCAACATGTATTACTAACTTATCCTCTAACTTATTATAATATGAAAGCTGCTCGATGTTGCAAGAGGGCTGCACTACTGTGCGTCTCTGAATCATATTTACGCAGCTAAAATAACGCAAAGCACAGTGCATTCTCTTCGGATTGCTCACGGAGACCTGTACCCTGTACGTGCAATGGAATCCATCATCGGTATCTTCCCCTGCTGAACTTAAAGCAGAATAACATACTCCTAGATGCAGACTACACTGCCCGCTTAACCGACTTTGGATATGCTTCCTTAGTCGGAGATTGTCCTGAATCACTGGCATACCTCCAGAGGTCCACTGCACGACCGGGTGCTTTGCGCTGGGTCGCCCCTGAGCTAATTGGTCCTGAAACGACATTCCCTCTGTCAACAGAATGTGATATATATTCATTTGGGTGTATTGCTCTGCAGGGACGTCTCATAAATATGAACTGTAGAAACACTCTAACTTCCTTGCAGGTTTTATCTGGGAAGCAACCATGGCCGGAAATTCATAGGGACATGGCCATCATCGTTCGCTTGTTAAAGGGGGAGACTCCAGGCAGACCAGAATCTCTAGTGATGGATGACTCTCACTGGGACTTCATTCGGCATTGCTGGACAAACAGACCTGCAGCGCACACGTTAATAATGTCCCTAGAGCGGTTCACAAGACATTGCCGACCGTCTAGGCCTCTCCGTGACGTGTTTGGTCCATCAATGGGTGAGTCATTGTGGTCCCTTCTCGATGAATTCACCCTGGAGAGCTCAAGAGGAAATCCGACTGCAGTGGTCCCGATTGATGTTGAGCGTCCATCCCCATCTGACCTCACGAACAAACTCGTCAGAGTCGAGAATCAATATGTCGTTGGAGGAACTTTTTCCGATGTGTACAGATGTCGGTACTATGATGATTCAAAAACACAGGAGGTATGGGCATAGTTTCTCACTCTACTTGATGTTTATTTTTTTCAGGTTGCGGTAAAGTCGTTGCGATTCAAATTCACGTTAGACAGTGCTATCTCAGATAGATATAATGAGGTAACCGTTTCCCTTACAACTGATGAGTTTGATTTACTTCAATCACCCTCTAGACATTACGAAGAGAGCTTGGAATTTGGAAGAGGCTGAGCCATGTCAACATTGTCCCATTCCTTGGCGTTGCATACGGCTTTGGCATGAAAGGTGCAATGTCGCTGGTGTCATTGTGGATGCCCAACAGATCTCTCGACGAATTTTTGAAGACACATAACGACAAACTTGAAGTAATACACAGACTTCAAATTGTGCGCTCAATCAACATGTATTGCTAACTATTTCTTATAATAAAAAATGTGCAGCTTCTCGACGTCGCAAGAGGGTTGCATTATCGTGAGCCGCTGATCCAGGCTTACTCAGTTGACAAATAACACAAAACAGTGCATCCTTTGTCAATTGTTCAGGGAGACCTGTACCCTGTACGTGCAATGGAATCCATCATCGGTATCTTCCCCTCCTAAACTTAAAGCAGAAAAACATACTCCTCGATGCAGACTACACTGCCCGCTTAATCGACTTTGGATATGCTTCCTTAGTCGAAAATTGTCCTGAATCACTGGCATACCTCCAGAGGTCCACTGCACGGCCGGGAACTTTGCGCTGGGTCGCCCCTGAGCTGTTTGATCCTGAAACGACATTCCCTCTGTCAACAGAATGTGATATATATTCATTTGGGTGTATTGCTCTGCAGGTATGTCTCATAAATATGGATAGTTGAAACATTCTAACCTTCTTTCAGGTGTTATCTGGGAAGCAGCCGTGGTCGGAACTTCGTGATGATTTTTCTGTCGTCTCTCGCTTGGCTAGAGGACAAACACCAGGTAGACCAGTGTCCCAAACGATGGATGACTCCCACTGGGATTTCATTCAGCATTGCTGGACATCACCGCGGGACAGACCCACAGCAGATAAACTAATCACTTCACTAGAGCAGCTCATCAGAGGTTGCCCTTCGTCTAGACCTCTCTGCGAGCTGTTTTCTCCATCAACGAGTCACTCTGATTCACGGGAGTACGAACAAAGGCCAGACCTAGGAAAAGGGTGAAGTGGAGTGGCAGATGTGATGATGCGTGATTAGTGGTTTAGCGCGCGTTGAGAAGTACTAGTTCCATGGAGTTGTAAACTAGGGTACTATTTGTTTGCAACAAGTCCAGAGGCCATTTTACAGTAGGCCCTCTCCATGCATCGCAATGGTCTCTTATCAATGAATTTACGCTGAAGAGCTCCAGGTGTTCAACTGCCGTGGCTCAACTCTTTGTCCCCACCGAACAACGTTCGACGTGAACAGGCCTTGCAGGCAATTCGAGAACGGGCCAGCCCTGGATTAATACGGCTCTGGACTTCAAGCTTCATGACCTACTAGTCACTGAAATCCTAGGGAAAACCATCTACGCTTCATCTTCCAAATTACAGGTTTCATACGCCCGGGAAATTCAAGATGGTATTGCCCCCCCCCCACAGTCCGCACTTCCACCAAGTACCGCAGCCGACGTATCGCATTACAACTTGCCTTTGCTCGAGAGTGGACCCCGCTACGGTCCGAATTCAAACTTTCCTATAAAAGATGACTCCCGTCCAGTCATCCAAACGAACCTCCCCAATGGATCTAAAGTTCCTGTAAGTGAACCCGAAACAGTATCATATCAATAAAGCATGAGGACGAACAGAAAGACGACGTCGAACGTCGAACGTCGAACGTCAGGCGATAATACACGCCTCCGTTAGGTGCTCGTTTATTCTGTTATCGCCGCCAGTACTCCCGGAAATCTCTCCGAGATTCGTCCATGCAAAAGATGAAAGGACCCTCATACCTTGACACCATGAACGACTTGAATATCCCCAGGGTCGAGGATGCAGTAGAAGACCCACAGTGAAGGTGGTACTGACATCGAACGCCAATACCAACTTGCGAGACAGGTCCGCGTACGGTCGTGAAAACATGTGTGAAAAACGATTGAGTGTACATGGTCATTAATGGGACGGGTCAGCAAGGCGAAAGTGATGCCAAGCTTATGATTCGTTGGGCATGCGCCACCCTTTGAGGTCACAGAAAGCGCGAGCGAGCATGACACATGTACGACTCGGATAATCAGATGGTCGTCGAACGCCCGCTAACCCTGATACGACTGAACACAGAGTTCAGGAGGCTGGATAGGAGAGAAAGACAGGAGGAAATACCTGGAAAAGCTCAGTCCATGGGTCCACCAGTCTACAGCAGCATGCGATGATGAGGTTGGGCGTAACATAAGGAAAACCTTACTGGGACCGATCATCGATCATCGATCAGCCCGGGCATGACCGAGCTTAGTCAGCCATTCACAAACATGCTGCATGCACATGTTCACTAGACGTAATTCTTATGTACTGATCACCTGCACCATCTGTGGGAATACCCTAATGTACAACATATCTCCCTTCCCCCGGCTCCACTGCGAACGAGTCACTCACCCGACAGCCGTCGAGCTTCGTCATGTCGAACGGCGCACCACACCCATCTGAGAAGGTAGTCCTGCTATATACCAAGACAGTTTGAAACTAATTGTCAGTGACTCAGCGACAACGCGAAGCCTCCTCTGAGTCCTCTCTCGAGTGCGTCTTTCCCTGACCCGCTTGCGATGGTTTGATTGGTAAATTCTTGTTACATAGTGCCGAGTGTCCACCCCCACCAGATCTCACACAAAAGCTCGTCAAAACCAGTGATCGATATGTTGCTGGAGGCACTTTTGGTGATGTCTACAGATGTCTGTATAGCGGCAGTTCAAAACCACAGGAAGTACGAGTATATTCTGGAACTTAAGCTCCCTAAAGGTTGATGCAAATTTCTCTTTTCACTCAGGTTGCAGTAAAGGCGTTGCGAGTCGGGTTAGACGAAAATATAACAGACAAATCAAACAAGGCAATCGTTCTCTCAACTGCAATGAGCGAGTATGATCTAAATCCCCTTCTAGATGCTGCGAAGAGAGCTTGGAATTTGGAGGAGGCTGAGCCATAGCAACATTGTTCCATTCCTTGGTATTGCATACGGCTTTGGCATGTGTAATTCAGTCTCGTTGGTATCGTTGTGGATGCCCAACGAATCTCTCCACAAATTCCTGGAGATGCATAAAGATAAGCTTGCCATGATACATAGACTCCAAATTGTGCGTTTGATCATACTGTGTACTGCTAACCTGCCCTCTAACTTCTTACAATATGAAAGCTGCTCGACATCGCAAGAGGGTTGCACTACTGTGAGTCGCTGACGTTGCACAGCTACATACATAATAAATAATACAAAACAGTGCATTCTTTGCGAATTGTTCACGGCGACTTGTACCCCGTGCGTGCAAGGGAATCCATTTTCAATATTCCCTTCTGAACATAAATTAGAATAATATACTCCTCGATGCGGACTACACCGCGCGTCTAACCGATTTTGGATACGCTTCCCTGGTAGGGAATGGTCAAGATGCACTGGCATACCTCCAAAGGTCCACTGCACGACCGGGAGCCTTACGCTGGGTCGCCCCTGAGCTACTTGATCCCGAAGGGACATTCCATCTGTCAATGGAGTGTGATATCTATTCATTTGGGTGTATTGCTTTGCAGGTATGTCTCATGAATATGAATAGCTGGAAACATTATAACCTTCTTTCAGGTGTTATCTGGGAAGCAACCATGGTCGGAAGTTTGTGCAGACATAGCTGTCATCGGTCTCTTGATAAGGGGGCGGAATCCAGGTAGACCAGAATCCCTAAAGACGGATGACTCCCTCTGGGACTTCATTCAGCATTGCTGGTCATCGCTACGGGACAGACCCGCAGCGGATACGCTCGTCACATTCCTAGAAAAGTATATAGGAGCTCTTCCACCGTATGGACCTCTCCGCGACCTGTTTGTTTCATCGACGAATCAAGCTGATCCAGCTACCCTCAACAATAAGTCTACTTTGGAGAGCTCGGGAAGCAATTCCGCTGCAGTGGCCCCACTCTCTATTCTTCCCCAGAAGATGCCCATCGTTCAAAAATCTCCAAAGACGTACGGCAATTTCCAAGCAGACCCGGACGATTTTATTATCATGTGGGTACCTTTGCCCAGAATTATTGTTGCAGTACTGAAGAAGTGGTCCATAACAGTATTATGGGCCCAGCGGGAGCCGGGAAGAGTAATGTGGGTGGCCTGTAGATTTCTGAACATCAAATTTTAATGAGATGGCCAGTTCATCAACTACCTCATTAGGCACGTAGAGACGCGCAGCGCACGTAACCTAAAGTCCGACGCCAATAATGTCATCCCATACGTTGTCCAGCACTATGGCATCCGCATCGTGTTGGTCGACACACCTGGATTCGACAATACACATCAGCCGGATATCGAGATTTTGAAGGAAGTTTCTGATTGGCTGACACAGAAGTATGTCGTCTCAATATTCAGTGATCCCCTTCTCACACTTGTAAAGGTATTCAGATGGCACCACTTTCAAAATATCTGGGATAATCTATCTTCACAGCGTCATCGACAAGCATGTGTCTACTTCCGTTTACCAAAATCTTCAGATGTTTTGTCGGACTTGTGGCGATGTAGCTCTACGTCGCGCCCGTCTAGTCACGACCATGTGGGACACTACTAGGGATCAAACCGAGGCTCAAAAGATAGAGAAGGAGCTCAAAGTGGGCCTTTGGAAGCAACTACTAGATGAAGGTGCTGTTGCTAAACGGTTCGATGACACGCCCACTTCTGCATGGGCCATCGTAGAGGATATTCTAGCTATGGGGAACGATGGAGACGAACTGCTCTCGCAGGAGGAGCTTCTCGATCAGCAAAGACATTTGAAACAGACAGAGGCAGCTGTGGTTCTATACTCCCGTTTCCAGCAGCTCATTGTAGACCAGAGGAAGACCCTCCAACATCTCGCGAACAATGCAAAGACTCAGAGCGATCCAACTCTGGCCAAGAGTCTGCAGGAGGAATACGAAAAGATTGACGAGCAGCTACAAAAGACCTTCGAGGAGATGAGGATGATGATGATTCCTCTCTCCAGGCGGATTGTCCTGTGGCTGTTTGGATGTAAATTTCGCATAGTGAGTTCGGTTTCCTGCCTCGCGGCAGCAAGAAGCTCAGTTACAACATGGGGTGGCACAGGCAGAACCTGAGGGCGAGGACGCTCAGGATATCGTCGAATTTCCCACTGAAGACTCTAGGGAACGGGTCGGAGATGGGGAGCCTGTGGAAGTTATCGAAAACGGAGACATTGTGAAGACTCAGCTCAATGGTGATTCGATAAGCAAGCCTTCGAAACCTTCGAAAGAGGCCTTTCGGATAGATACGTCGTCAATGCCGCCGCCACCTTTGGAGATTCCTAGACGTCAACCTGGTCTACTTGGTATCGGTGTAGCGAAGAGGGATGTCTCCGCTGTCCTTCCACAACCGCCCCACGCCTACCTTCCTTCGACGAGTACTATCGCGGGTATTTCATTGCGCCCTCCCTGGCCATCAATCGCTACTGCATCATCTGCGCCCTCCCACAATACAAATGTCACCACCTATGTTCCGTCACGCGCAACTAAAGCAATCATGATAAGAGATGCAGACGGTACGAAGATTAGTCCAGAAACGCTGAAGAAGCGTAGTCTGCAACCGCCAACTGTGCCAATTCCGCCACCATCGCCGGTCACGGCTAGTCGCACAGCGTTCGTTAGAATCCAGAGCGAGTTCAAAAGAAAGAGGGAGGAGCAGGCACGATTAGAACAGGAGAAGAAAGACACCACCAGAGTTCCGCCTTCGGGTCATTATGTATGTGTTTCCTTCTTAAAATATGACAATCCCGCTCTGTCCTTAAATGCACTCCGCTTCGTTAGTATTCAGAAGATGCCAATGGGCATCCCGCCTATTACTATCATCCAATGCATCAACAACCCCATATTCCTCATGCTCATACCCCTGCTCCGGCAACACAGGGACCACCTCACCCCCCAATCCCCCTATCAGGTGGTCCGGGTGGGCATCCTCAGGCTATGGGCAGCAACCGCACTCAAAGCAAGAGACGTACAGATGCGAACAAGATTACTCTCTCTCGACAAGGCAAGGGACCAGGCTTTGGTTCCACAGGTGCTGCGCCTATTTTTGGTCAGCAACTTGATATCCCCAAGGCAATGGCACATTCGGACGCGTACTTAGCACGGACGATAGAACTTTGCAAGAGTTTCGACATCAGCCCACGTATGCAGTCCATGCCTCAGGTAACATATGCTTTTCGGGTGTCGATGTGCTTTTCCTGATTTGTTTTCTCACGATAGGATGTCATCGAGCTCCGTGATCGAAAATGGGTGCCCACGGCTTTGTCTGCTGTCCATGAAGCTGTATGTGTTTGTAAATTTCTTGTGGTGGTAAGTTAATAAAAGCGTGTCTAGGCCGCAAATGAGAAGGCAACCGCAGAGACCCAGAGCTACCAACGTCAGCTCAGCATGTCTAGAGGGGGGTCAGGACATGAGCAAAACGTAGAATCCGGACCGGACGGTTGGCATACGGCAGGAGGTTCGGTTCCTCAGCCACAGCCCAAGGCGGGTGACTTGTCGCAATTTGGTAAGATCAGTAAGGGTGCGGGTGCGCCGATGGTCATGTGGCCCAGCAGCGTCACCACCAAGAAGGACCCCAACATAAACTGTGATTCGCTATATCGGACGAGCTCGAGTTCCAATATGTTCTCCATGCTTAGCCAAAACCCTGATCTGGTACTTGACACCACCGCCAAATCCAGCATACTCCCGAGCCGGAACCCGTCAGTGGACTTTGGACAGGGTGGAGCGCCGGAACCCGTCCAGAGGAAGAAGCTGCAGCTCTTGCCACGCACGAAACCCACTACCGCCGACCCTCCTGCTTCTGAGGACAAAGCTGAGGTACCCGTCGAAATGTCCGAGGCTAACGCAAAGAAAAAGATTGATGAAGACGTCGAGGAATTCTTCGTTGCTCGGGACATAGAAGAAGCGGATGTCTACTTCTCGAATCTTCCTAAAGAACACCGCTTCCGCCTCGTGAACAATTTGGTGGAATATGCTCTGGAAAGCAAGGAGGCGGACGCCGTTCTCGTTTCGGAATTCTTTGCCCAGGCATCATCCAAAGGCCAATGCTCGTTTGAGGTGTTTGAAGCAGGCTTTATGCCAATGGCGGAATTCCTGGACGATACTGCCATTGACGCTCCAAACGCATTCAAGTTCATGGCAATCATGCTGAAAGGGGCAGGTTTCGACAAGGACGAGGAAAGGCTGGCCCGGATTGCTGGTAAATCGTTGGATGGTGACAAGCTACTCCAGCTTGTGTCATCGTGACGATCACGTTTTATCAAGTTACTGCACGTACGCATTTTTCACCCTTGCATTCGCCTCCCTTTCTCTCTCAAGTAACCAGTTGCGGTCTTTTTTTTTCGTCTGTTCCCCCTTTTCATTACAATAAGTACTGAGTCTACAGTTTTGCTTTCGCTGGGAACTCATCTGCTCGGATCAGTGGCTCGATATTCGGCAGAAATAGCGACTAGCACTATGTACAGTTCGGCGTCGTGGTACAAAAACTCTCAACACGTTCACTGATGGCATGCGATGAGCAGGAGTGACCGACGACGCATTGATTGAGCGAAGCGGCATACGTACCCTGATAAGTAGTAGGACGAGGGAAGAAGAGGGGAGGGGGGAACAACTTGAAGGCCAAGAACTGGTGCATGATGGAATTCTAGTTGCCTCCTCCTCTTCGGAAAGTTCAGATCTAAGCCGAGACAAACTTTGCCGGAAACCGGAGAAAGAAGCTAAATACATCAAGAAACTATCCAATACAGCCTTCTCAACTCCCAAGTACAACAACATCGCGTCACGGTCGCTTCAAATCCATGGTGTCCTCGTACACCACTGACGCTGGGCTCCTGAAAGTGTCAAGTAAAGGGTGAGCAACGACCTTTGTACGCAATCACGTCTCTACTCACCTGACTTCGACACCCTAAAGAGAGCAAAAGTTTGAGGAATGAGCGGTATTGTCAGATCCGGGAAAAAGAAATACCTTGTCGATCCAGCTAATCTGCGCCTTGAGTTCCGTCAGGCCAAAGAGTAACACGACGTAGAACAGGATGGAATAATAAGTCCCCGCGCCGCCGGGAAGTTGTTGGGGGTGCATGCTTCCTGCAAGTTTAGATGTGTCCGCGCGTACGGAGCACAGGGTCGTGAAAGCGTCTTCAACAACGAGAAAGTTTAGCGGTAGCAACGAGTTGTAGGTGAAAGTGCTACAAACTCACCGGGTTCTGCGTCCACCCAGCTAGGATCCGACAGCATGCCTCTGTAGGCTATAATGTCTACATGGATGTTACCGCAACGGGAGAGGTCAAACTCTTCGAAAATGAAATCTTTCTTGAACTCTTTCTCTTCCGAAACCTCAGTACCCTTTGTGTGCCCATGCAAGCTGTCAATGAATGAATGCATTATTATTGGAAAGATTGCTGACCTTTTTGAGAATAGACTCAAAGGCGTAAGGTACCTCCAGAGAACCAGTCACGCCTTCGAATGCATAGTCTTTCCTTGCAACGTGCTCAGGATCGTGTTGGTTGTATATCGCATTGCAGTGAGTTCCGTATGTGAATCTTGCAGCCCGAGACGTCACAAGATTATCGATGAAGAACGAGACTGCTCCGTCTGCCACAGCTTTGTTGCTGACAACGATCCTCAGGAAGGGCGGCGCAATTTATCCATACAAGACTTACACGTGCTGACGAGGGCGACAAAACATGATTCCAAGAGCACTCACGTGCTCCATAAGCTTTTTGTACAGCCAGTCGCTTGCTGCAAAGCCACCCACTAAAAACACGCTCTGTCCCAGGCCGTAGCCTCGATAAACATATTGCCACCTGGCACGAAAGAGGACTCTTACAGTTATCGGCATCGATGCAGCTGATCGCTGTTGCTCAAAGGCTGAGATGATCTCATCGACGGAAGGCTCGAACAACTTGGCTACGTCTTGCCTGATTTTCTGTTTGATGAGAAAAAGATCTCTGGATGCGCGACAGTGCTTACCCAGATAGCTTGAGCTGACCGGAACGAATATCATAATCTGGATCTTTGTCCCGTACGCTACCAAACTTGATGTATTGGGGCTCGTCAGCGTCTCTGAACCTCAATTTCGTAGTCTTGTCGAAGATCTCTGTCATTTTATACAAGTTCTCCTCGCTTCCATATTGCGAGTTGGCGAGTTTGGCTAACAGGAATAACGGCTCAGAAAGCGTAGTTCTCAAACAACGACACGACTGACCCCTCAAGAATGCGTGCGCACGATACGTGATGAAAACGGATCCCTGGAGTCGACCTGTTTTCGTGGGTTTCAATTAGTCACAGTCCTCGTACAAGACAGAGCGTCAACTCACACTCTGCAGGAGCGATTTCCTTGAACGATCTCGGAGAAAGCTTCATAGAGTATGCAGAAAGGTCGACAGTCCCACCACCGGCGTCGATAATGATAACCCCTTGACGGTCTGGCTGTGGTTCTTCTTCCACTTCCTCCGGCTCGTCCGAGCACAAGATAGGCGTTTCGTCGAACGCGTCCGAGGCGAGAATATTAGTGACGCAAAAATGAAGACTCGCTTCTCCCTCTGTAAGGAGCTGAATCCGCGACTGGCCCTCCTCCCCGGGGGGAACAAGCCCTCCAAGCTCAGCAGCACGCCGGATTTGCTGCTGTTGTGCGCCTTCCCACCCATTCGGATGCGTCAGAACGAACTCGATGTTGTTCTCGAGCGACTCCCAAAGACAGATTTGCGTTTCCGTGATGTATGCTTTGGAGCACTTGAATAGGTATCCCATGAAGTCAGCCAAAACCTGCACGGCCGTCTTTCCCTTTGGAAGGGCAGGAATATCGGCATCCGTAAAATGAGATGCCTTCAGGTGTTTTGCACGGAGGTGAAGTTTCCACCTGCAAGTCAAACGTCAACAGCAGCACTTCTATTGCGAAGATGATCTACTCACCATTCGAGCCTCGTCCACCGCTCGCTTATGGCTAACTCGACGGTATGCTTCTCTTGGGTCTCCGCACCAACTGCGCGAAGCGAACCCGATTTGTCGTAATACATGATAGAAGGTATTCTGTTATCACCGCCAGTACTCTCTTGTCCTGGGAATCTGTCCGAGATCAGATTTCCATTGTCGATATCATACAAACCCTCTTACTTTGAAACGGCACGGATGACTGGAACATCCCCAGGGTCGAGGATGCAGAAGGATACCCCAGTGAAGGTGGTGCCGACATCGAACGCCAATACCAATTTGCGAGACAGGCCCGCGTACGGTTCTCGTGCAAACATGTGTGAAAAGCGATGGAGTATACGCGGTTGGGACGGGTCAGCGAGGCGAAAGAGATGCCAGGTTTATAATTCGTTGGGCACGCGCCACCCATAACGTATGTCACAGAAAGCACGGGAGAGCATGACGCATGTGAGGTAGTAAAATGGTTGTAGATCGAGCGCCCGCTAACCCTGATACAACTGAACACATTGTTCAGGAACCTGGATAGGAGACAAAAGACAGGAGGAGATACCAGATAATGAATCGTGCCTACAAACGCGTAATGTGTTTTGGCCAGGCTGCGGCGCGTTGTGATCACCGTATCGCAGGGAAGTCAGTTGTTGATGGCAAACACTAAAAAATTACCATATCGAGAATTGAAATTGATGTTCGTACCCTACAACGAGGCACACACATTCATGTTGCCTATCACGATGTCCAGAAGTTTCGATGGGGTGACCATCATGGTCAACACGAGTCATCTAGAAAACCTTTCTGCCACAATAGTATAAGCGTGCGAGGCCTTGAAGTGAATGATGGAAGTTGGAAGATGCGTGGCCCAAATGCGAGATGCAGTGGATTTGTGTCGTACATACTATACGCGACGCCCGTTCTTCTTGACTCTTCAAGAACTGGTCTGGTAGCCGCGCCATTGTTCTAGAATTCAACTTCTCCAACATATTTTTCAGTTGGTGTTGGCAGCGTGACTCTAAGTCGGAACTAGAAATCATCCTGCGGGGTAGTGATCACTGCATCCGGACTACTCCGATGACCTCACATCACAGGCCCAAAGCCAACGTTAGCCTGTACTGCCTCCAAGGACCGACCGTTCAACGTTGCAACGATCAAAGGACGCTGTGTTTGGATTGCAATTTCCCTATCAACAGAACGACAATGTCGACCTCATTTCCGAGCCTCAGGCTCCCACTGATGAATCACAACCTAGACTGAACTCGCGGCGACCAATGGACTTCATCGCGAAGATTCCGGTCTGGCCGCGCGCAGAAACACAATAAACCTGCCAAAATTCCAATGCTCCATTCCTAATGTACAATTGCAAGTGAGTGACATATTATCGTCATAGCGCTCCAGTCAAAACGTCGTCATGCGGTATCATCGTACACCAACACAGCCGGGGTCCTATTGCGCACAATCTCCTGTCAGCCCCGGATCCAATCTCACAAATGGAAAACTCACCGAACTTCGACCCCCTGGTCCAGTCAAACCGTAGACGTAAGTAGGCGAAAGATAGATAGAACAAGAACACTCACGTTCTCCATCCAGCTCACCTGCGCAGCGAGCTCCGTCAACCCAAACAACAAGATGACCTTGATCTCCAACGCATAGTACAACGACCCCTCAGCAGTTCGTCTCGGCGTTAGCGACTTGGCAAACTTGGTCGTATCCGCACGCACGGTGCACAGCGTCGAGAATTGATCTGTGACAAGGTTGGGCACGCTTATGACGAGCCTTCTGGAACACGCACCTCGTTCGTTGTCCGTCCACATCGGCTGGTCCAGCGGTCCTCGATAGGACGTGATACCAATTTCCATGGAATTACACGCCACCTGAGACGACCGACGAACCGCAAACGACTCTTGGAACTCTTGGTTCTCGGCAACACGTGTGCCCTTGAAGACGAGCGTCAATACGAGGCGTGCGGGATACGTTGACATCCCGTCGGCTCACCTTCGTCAGGATGGAAGCAAAGGCGTTTGGAAGGGCCAACTGCCCAGACGGTCCGCGGTAAATGTTCTTTTGTTTCGCACGGTGTTCGCTGTCCGAGGGGTTATACGGAACGCTGCACTCAGTGCCATACGTCAACTTGGCGACCCGTGATGAGACGAGGTGGTCGAGGTGGTAGGATATTGCACCGTCTGCCACAGCCTTGTTCCTGACCTCTAGGTGAGCTCATTGTTGGCGCATGTCATCTATCTTGGAGAACGTACACGTGACTATCGGGTCGACAAAGGTTGATGTTGAGGGCATCGAAATATCTTCGAAGACACGAGAACAACCATTCGCTTGCGGCAAAGCCCCCTACTAAGAAGACGGACTGGAAAGGGGTCAAAAGCTGACTGGAACAAGCCATAGGGTCAACCTCACCGTGATAGGGGTCGAAGACGCCTGTTGTTGCTTCTTGAACGCATCAATGATATCCCTGATTGAGGGTTCGAAAAGGTCGGCGACCATCTTTCTGGAGAGACATCGGTATCCGGTTCCACGGATGAAAGCCAACTTACCCTGAGAGTCGAAGTTGACCAGAACGTATATCATACTGGGGATCCTTATCGCGGACGGTGCCAAACTTGATGTATTGAGGATCCTCGGCGTTACGGAGACGAAGCTTGGCCGTCTTATCAAAGATCTCCGTCATCTGTTTCAATATATCTGGGTTACAATACTTTGAGCCTTCCAGTTTCCCTACGGACGTCATGAGCGTCCACCTTCCAGGAAACCTGTGCAGAAACCTACTCTTGAGCAGGCCAGCGGCCCTCCGCGTAACCAACACGGATCCCTGCAAGCGGCCTGGTCGATTGCTCGATTAGACGCTATGACTGCCATCTCAGGGAAATGCGACTCACACTCTGCAGGTGCAATCTCCTCAAACGAAGCAGGGGACAACTTCATGGAATACGCGCTCAAATCGATTGTTCCTCCTCCGGCGTCGATGATGACAACGCCCTGCTCACGCGGTTGCTCGTCCTCTTGACCAGCCTGAGACTGTTCAGTCGAAAGTATAGGTATCCTCGACAGCGCTTCCGACGCTAGAATGTTAGAAACGCAATAATGCAAGCTGGCCTCGCCCTCTGTCAACAAATGTACCCGCTCCTGGGACTCGGGGGAACCCGAGACGAGACCTGCCATCACCGCTGCACGCCGGATCTGCTTTTGTTGTTGACCTTCCCATCCGTTCGGATGGGTTAGCACGAACTGGATGTGATTCTCGACCGACTTCCAGAGGTTCATGCCATGTGAATCTTCAATGTACTTTTGCGTGCAGTGGAACAGGTAGCGCATAAAGTCCGCTAGGACGTCGACGGGCGACTTGCCCAGTGGAATCGGAGGGATGTCGTCGTCGGCGATGTGCGAAGCAGCGAGGTGCTTGGCTCGCAGGTGTAGTTTCCACCTGTGACCGCGGTGTCATCTAAGCCGCACAATCGGATGAGGGTCTGAACACGCACCACTCGAGCCTGACCCATTGTTCTTCCTCTGCTTGCTCGATGATGTGATCCTGCAGCGCCTCCGCGCCAAAGGCACGAGGGGTGCCATGCTGGTCGTAATACAGGATGGACGGTATCTTGCAATCACCGCCTACATGTTCCTGTGCCGGGTATCTGTTAACGCCATCACACGCATCAGCCGTCAAGCGCGGGACACGAGGGAGGGGGGAGGAAGAGGGGATGGCAACGAACCTCGTGACGCCTTGAATCTTGGGTACTTCGCCTGGGTCCAGGATAGCGTACGAGACGCCGCTGAAGGTGGTGCCGACGTCGAAAGCGACGACGAGCCCACGTGAACGGCCTAGATAAGGTTTTCGGGAGAGCATCTCTCCAAGAATGTGAGCGAGATGTGTGACGTATTTGTATCGCGTGCTCCTCTAGCGAGGGGTGGGGTGGGTCGGCGAGCAGACGTGAGGGAGCCACGTCGTGCTAGGAGACGGCTTTTTATTTGAGCGGCATTCATTATCCAGAAAGCTCATGGTGACTTGCAAGTCACACTGCAACAATGCAGCTTTACGCCAAGTGGGTGAACGCCCCACCTACGAAATGAAATGTGCGAGGCGTACATACCCGCCGTTGTTGTTCTCAAAGAGAAAAACGCCGACACAACGTGTCCGTTCCTAGTTAGAAGAATAACTAGTTAGCAGTGATCACGACACGAGGCGACACGCCTCTATAGCACCCCCGCCATGTGGCCCGAGTCGGTACCAAAAGAACATTCAAATGCCCGCCGATCGCTAGTTTACCCCTCCCTGATTTTATTTTCTTCGTTAGTAACTTGCTTGCTTTTGCTATGAACTTGTCGACCTTTGCGTTCACGCCGTCCAGATATTGGGTCTTTCCTATCGCGTTTGCAGGGCTCCCTTTGGTTTTTATGCGCTTCATGCCGGGTCTGTCGGTCAGGATCCTCAGGGCCTTAACGGGCAGAAAGTCCCAGGATGAAGAGGAGAGGGAGAGGGAGCAGGAGGAGAGGGTCAAAAAACTCGAGGAGTCACTCAAAGCCAGTGCCGAGGAGAACCGGAAACTAAAAGAGGAAGTCATCCAGCTCAAGGCCTTGAATCAAAAGGCCTCCGACGATGCCACCGTCGTCGCCCGCTCGCTCAAACAGGAGAAGGAGAACAGAACGGCGACCCAACAAGCGCTGCGTAGAGAGGAGGACGAAAAGACAAAGGCACAGGCTCAGAACCAGCGACTCACGGTCGACCTCAACGGTCTCAGGCGTCAGCTCGAGCTCAGGGACGCCGACCTCAAGAACCTCCGCGGCGAGCTCCAGCACTCGCAGACCAAACATGACGAACTCACAGCTCTCCTCGACACCCGTTCGCGCGAGCTCAAGGGTGCTCAGGTCTACCTCACCAAAGCCGACACGCTCTCCGGCGCCGAAGTCATCGGTCTCGTCGACGCACTCAATGTCGAGATCCTCCAGACATCCGCCTTCATCTCCGACTCGTTTGACTTTGCACGCCAGCAGGCGCACGCAGATGAGATCAAGGAGGCTAGCAGCAGGATCACCGAGCTCATGGGGTCCAACCTGACGCATTTGCTCAGCTCCGTGCTGCACAGCGAGGACCCACTCCTCGTGCAAATCGCGTTGCAGGGCGCAAGCGTCGAGTTTTCGCGCTGGATTATCATGACTTGGGACTTTGATGGCCTCCAGGCCGAGCAGCCACTCGCAGAGATTTACAACGATATTCGCGAAACAGGTGATTTTTTAAAAAGATTTTATTAGCCTCGCGCTAACAGTTGTACCAGAAACGCAAGCGGTGGGCGGTCGCTGGCGTGCCCTGACACGTGCACACGCACAGAAAGTGGCTCTACAGGAAGCTGACCTCCACGGGACGATGGTCGCCCACATCTCCGACACCCTCGTCATCATCCTCGTCGCCGCAGGATGCACCAAGAGCTACGAGGATACCTATCGCGACTTCACGCAAAAGTTTGGCGAACGCATCTCCAACATCGTCAAGATGGCATCGCGGCTGAACAAGGCGATGGGCGAAGAGGTCACCTCTGCCGACTTGTGGCCCATGAACGCCGCCTCGGGCGACAAGTTTGACAAGGCTACCATGGAGAATTTCGAGTCAAGTGCGGACGACTCGCAAGGAAAAGCCGTGCTGTGCACGACTGCACTAGGACTCCAGAGGTCAGAGAAAGTGGTGCAGGGTGACGCGGTCGAGTTCAAGACCACGACGCTCCTGAAACCCAAAGTGGCCGTCGAGTCGATAGCTGACGACCTGGAGCGGGATAATGTATGATTCTTCCTCTCAAGATATATATTAATTCATCACGAGTAGAGGATGCCGTCTCTACATATGGCATCACTTTATAGTATTTACGACTGCTAGCTTGCGTCTTGTTTTTCAATAATAAATTATCCACGACAATGGTCCATCTATCCAAAATGTCCATACTATGAGCTGGTATCCATGGACGGGGTATCGTCACCAGCAGCTTCCGTGTCAGAAGCAGGAACTGTCTTTTCCCACTCTTTCAGCGCCGTCTCGAAAGATTCCCAGACCGATTGACCGAGGTGCACGCCACCCAGTTCCCTGTCGTCTGGCATCGATTCGTCCTTTTGCTCTTCGCTTCCCGAGGGTATCCCATCTGGCGTGGGTATTCGCAGATGCACGACCGCGCATTCTCGATACAATGCTCCCGCCTTCAAAACTTCCTCTGGAGCATCTCCGGTGGGAGGCTCAGAAGGTGACGTCCGAGCGCTCTTGAACGGAGTCGGAAGGAAGAGTACGTGCAGTACAGACTGAACCGTAGCCGTCTGAGACTTGGTCAACAATCTCAGGAGTGGCTGCGTGATGAAATAGCTGTAGCAAACCATGAGGAATCGCTGGTAGAATACGGACGAGAACGACTTACATGATTGTCCCGAGCACTGACCATCCCGGCTGGCTGCTGGCCTTGAGCAGGGTGGCAATGGTATCTGCACGACTGATTCCGGGAGAGACAGAGACAGCGACTATGTTCGACTTTTGAACCTTGTCGCTCACCACTCGGACGGACGTCTCGTCCGTCTTGGGCACCTGGCCACCGGACGGAAGCGCATCCAGAATGCGCTGTAGATGGCGCATAAAGATGATCGTTTCGACAGACCTCCGACCTTCCAGCTTGAAGAGCGGAGCAGTCGGTGGAAGCGCCTGTGTCAGCGAATACGTCGGGGACGCAGCTGCATAGAACGGGTTGACAACGTTGATGATGCGAATGTCACGCTCCATGGGTGCGACGAGCAGGAGGGGGAGGAGCAACGTGAGCATCAAGAACGTAGCCAACGAAGATGCTCGTCGACGCTTTGCAAGCTCCTCTGTGTCTTCGGGAGCGAGAAACGAGCCTATGGGCTGGTATTCGTGCGCAAAGACGATCGCATCCAGACGGGTCTCCTTGCCCGTGAGGAACTTGGTACAGAACGAGCGTACGGAGGCCGACGAAGACAGATCGCATTCTTCTGCGTAGACGTGGTCGTTTTTGGTCGTCGAGCGCATGAGCTCGACCAGGATCTCTACCTCGGGGTGGTCGATCGGCTTGGGGGAGAGTGCGATGATATGTGCGCCTCGCTGGGCCAGGTTCTGGACGAGCGTGAGCCCGAGCGGGGTAAAGGCTCCCTGTAAAAAAAACCGAGTGAATGGACCGAGAAAATACAAAGGCAAAGCTCACGGTGACGAGGACGACGCGGGCATTCATGTCACGCTCGCGGGTTGTCGTTCTTCCTTGTGCAAAGGCATGAACGACGACGACGACGAGGATGGCGACCAAGACGTGCACATAATACGACGAAGGTAGCAACACTCCAAGTATCTTGAGAACCATCTTATTAGACTCCGCTAATTATTACGCTCTTGCCATGTCGCTCAAAGTTCCAAAGGCAAACAACATCCAGATCTTCAAGGATGGCTACAAAGTACGACGATGGCCCTAATAAACCTAACAGAACTGACCGATTTCGTCGTAGCACCTCCAAGGACTCGAGGACGCTGTGTTGCGCAACATCCAGGCCGTCTCGGAGTTATCAGATCTCGTACGAACGAGTTTCGGTCCCAACGGTGCGTAGAACTTCGTGTCTTTTCTCGCTCCACTCATTCGCGATGCGACCAGGTCGTAATAAACTGGTGATCAATCACCTCGGTCGATTGTTCGTCACGTCCGATGCCGCTACCATCATCAAAGAAGTCGAGGTCGTACATCCAGCTGCAAAGCTGCTCGTCATGGCATCGCAGGCTCAGGAATCCGAGGTAAACTCTACCCGTTCTGCACCAGATCGTAGTTCTGCTCGTTCATGTCCCTCATCTAGATGGGCGACGCCACCAACGCAGTCATCATCTTTGCCGGCGAGCTGCTCAAAAAAGCAGAACACCTCCTCATCATGGGTCTACATCCGAGCGAAGTCATCAAAGGATACAATCTCGCATGTACGAAAGCGCTCGCAGAGCTAGAGAGTATGTCTCCTTGACGCGTGCGATCGAAACGCGACTGACACCCCCTCGAGATCTGTCCACGTCTAGCCTACCTTCTCCGTTCACGCAATCTTCCCTTGCAGAGGCGCTCAAACCTGCCATCGCATCAAAACAATACGGGTTCGAAGACACCCTATCGGCCCTCGTTGCAGAGGCCGCGCTGGCAGTCATGCCCACCAACCCAAAAAACTTCAACGTGGACAACGTACGCGTCGTCAAGATCATGGGAGGTAACCTTGCCGGAAGCCGCGTAGTACAAGGCATGGTATTCGGTCGCGAGCCAGAGGGCATCATCAAAAAGGTCACCAGAGCCAAGGTCGCCGTCTTCACCTCCGCGCTCGACGTCGCCCAGACCGAAACCAAGGGCACAGTCCTCATCAAAAATGCCGACGAGATGCTCAATTTTACACGGGGAGAGGAGAAACACTTGGAAAAAGTCAGTGGTCCCCCGTCGTCGTCTCGTCACTGTCGCTCCATACTGACCACCACCTCCAGATCTTCAAAGAGATCGCAGACTCGGGCGTCAAAGTCATCATCGCCGGATCCTCGGTTGGCGAACTCGCCCTCCACTACCTCAACCGGTTCGACATCGCCGTCCTCAAAGTCCTCTCCAAATTCGACCTCCGTCGCGTCAGCCGCGTCGTCAACGCCACTCCTCTCGCCCGCATCGGCGCACCCACACCCGAAGAAGCAGGCTACGTCGACGTCTTCGAGACCACCGAGATCGGCGGCGACCGCGTCACCGTCCTCCGCCAACTCCGCACGGACGAATCAGGCTACGACTCTATCGTACCCACCGAAAAAACGCGCACGGCGACGATCGTCTTGAGGGGCGCGACTGCGAACCATCTGGACGACCTCGAGCGCGCGATCGACGATGGTGTGAACGTGATCAAGGCGCTCCTCAAGGACGCGCGGCTCGTACCCGGCGCGGGCGCGACGGAGCTCGAGCTCGCTAAGCGTGTGGATGCGTACGGGAGCGGGCTCAAGGGTCTCGCACAGCATGGCGTCAAGCGGTACGCGACGGCGCTCGAGGTCATACCCCGGATGCTCGCAGAGAACGCGCTTGGAGGGGCGGAGGGTAACGAGGTGCTCAGTCGGCTGTGGGCAAAACACGAGCAAAAGGGCGGAGAGGCGTGGGGCGTCGACGTCGAGGTACGCCTACGACTGACTTTGGCGTTGTTGCAAGGGGTGACTGACTACAACTACAACTAGGCTGAGCGGGACGGCACGCTGATAGCCACCGATTACAAGATTCTCGATTCCCTGGCCGCCAAGTCGTGGGCGATAAAACTTGCGACGGAGGCTGCAGTCTCGGTGTTGAGCGTGGATAGCATCATCATGAGCAAACCTGCTGGCGGACCAAAAGTGCCTCAGCAAGCGGGTAATTGGGACGAGGACGACTAGGACAGTAGATTGCAGTACAATAATGAATTGTGTGCCAGTTCCAGACTAACATATCATGTGAAACCAGGAATGAGAGAGAGAAAGGAATGGGGGATCTAGTAGTAAAGAGTACTTCAAGAGAGGGGGGAGTGCCTTGTGCAGTGTGTGTGTATGTACATGTCCATTAATGTGATAAGTGTGCCGTTTGAAAGGAGACGATGGCAAGCAAGGGAGAGAACTAGTAGTGAAAAAGACGATGAATGCCAGAAAAGAAAAAAAAGGAAAGTTAACACAACACGAGTGTCCGTTCACCAACGCTAGAAAATCGGGTTTGAATGTACAAGCCACCACCTTACTCGTCGTCCCCAGTATGTGTCGATCGAGATGGAGGAATCCCTTCTTCCTCTTCCTCTTCTTCCTCCAGGATCGGCGCTTCCATGTCATCCTCTTCCACATCATTCTCCGCCTCGTAATCTTCGTCAAATAAGACATGGAACTGCAGTCAATCAGCCATCACGCCCATACATCTCTCCGATACAGCGAACGTACATGAGTAATGAGCGCCTTGACGAGCTTATGCGTATGTCCCATATTGGCCAGGATGAGCGCAAAGTCGTTTTGAGGCGCCCGCAAGAGGTTCGGACTGAACACGATCGCAAGCGCTTCCGCCGTCATGTGGTTCTGCTCCTCAAAGTCGGTGACTCTGTTGAAACGAATGCGTCGCATACTTCTCAGGACCCAAAATAAACAAAAAAGACGCACTTGTCGAGATGCTCAGCGACGCGCTTCAGCAAATCAAAGTTGGCACGCGGCAAAGCATGGACGACGCTTCGAATGCTCAACAACCGCGCATGGAGATTTTCCACCTCTGTGATGAGTCAGAAAACGGGGTATACAGCGCAATCAAATCGACCCACTGATCGCCTCGATAACGGCATAGTACGCCGCCGAAGGGAACACGGGCTCTGGCAAAAGCCTAAACCACGACTTTATCAAGTCACAAACCGCATACACGTCCGAGCACGCGGTAATAGGCATTTCGCCCCTGTTGAACGCATCGCGCAGGGCGTTTATCTCGGAAGTGGCTCCAGCAATACGATCTAGGAACGCATAAGATAGTTGCCTCCACGACCGAAAGACGGAACTCACAGATGCCAACTTCGCTCAATCCACGGGTCTCGACGGCCGACAGACAACTTGCAATCACAGAAGGCACCGTTCCAGGTGGGATTTCCATCCCATCCGCTTCGCGTTCCAGCAAAAATTGCAGTTCCACACTAAAGACTATAAAGCATTTCGCATCAGTCTCGTAATCGTCCCGAAACGCGAGAGCAAAACGCACCAGCGGAGGGATCCCGCGACGCCGACGATACCCCGACAGGATCGATGATATGGTCAGACAATTGAGGTTTGGGAGAGTTGCCGAGGTACGTCAACCGTCGCTTCGCAGCGACCTTGGACACGTTCGTGATCGTCTCTATCCATTTCGTCATCTCCTGCCTCGAGATCGCTTGTAACA
>JBBPQC010000304.1:0-24304 GCA_038092295.1 Leccinum arenicola
TCTCCTAAGTTCCAGATCAGTTTCCCACGCATCTCTCATGTCATTTCAGTTCCCTAGCACTCATATCTCAAGGAAGCCTTTCGCAAAATTGGGAGGGTAGTATACTATATGTATTCTAGGTACCCATATAGTCGCCCTGACGTCCTGGTGAATATCCCAACCGCTTCTTTGTGTATAGGGGTAAACCCTATATCTACTCCTGTATTCCAGGGGGAAGCTCCCTCGAGTCTGAGCTGCTGATATGATGTATATATATGTACTAGATATATGTCTATCAATTTTCAGAATATATATACCTAGCCAATCAAAAATGCGAACCGCTTCTTTGTATTTCAGGGGTAGGAGGACTGTCTACTCCTACTACCACAGGGAATGCTCCCTATAGTAAGCCCTTATAGGACGTCATTTAAATACATATTCAATGGCAAGGAATAAGTTTTATAAAGACATATACCTACTCAGTAATATTTGCGAACACTTTTTATATTTTCTGTTCATTTCTACATATATATACCTGCATACATCCTAAAATTACAATTCAAGCGGTCAGAAACCTTGTAAAATATACCATAACACCACCAGAGTAATAAAAACGATCACAGATGGCAAGGGAGTGAGTGGCAGAGCAGAGAAGGGAGAGGAGGATATGTTGTATCTATATTTCTGAAAAGGGAAATGTGGCGGGTGTTAGTGCCGAAAGCGGAAAGGCGTGACAGGCAATGGGAACTTTAACATAAAGGTTAAGCGGCATATTTGGGGCCATATTTATTGCTGGTGGCGGGAAAACCAGCCAAACAAGCCTTATAAAGAATGACGACATCATTCGGTGCCATTCTTTATTAGGCTTACGTCCTGGGAACACTAGGTGGAGAGCAAATACGGACAACATGCACAACGAGGTCTACGAAGGAAGACAAGGGTTGAGGAGAGAGAAAACACATGAGAGCACGAGCAAGTTACACTCAAAAGAAAAGAAAAAATAGTTTAAGGAGAGTCGGTAGGCACATATTTCGCGGGGCGGAAGTTATTGTACTTGTAACGACGAAAGAGGATAATTCACGATTAAGTTGCATCTCGGGAGCAAGGAAAGACAGTCTTGTACAGACATAGTGAGGAGTGTGGCTCCGACGGTTACTCGTCGTCGTCGTCGCCGCCGACGACAACTCGTAAATCTGGTCCTTGAACCCGCGAGAAAGCATCTCGTCCGCGGTCCAAAATCTTGATGTGATCCGTCCGGATCGCCCGCCTGTTGATCATGTCGTACACACGCCCAGGCATGCCCATGACAACTTGCACTCCTTCTTGAAGCTTGGCCATGTCCTCGCGTACGTTCGTCCCACCGACGCACGCGTGACACTCGATGTTCATGTAGTCCCCAAGCGCAATTACGACCTTCTGAATCTGCTGCACGAGCTTGCGCGTCGGAGCAAGGATGAGCGCCTGGCACCCCTTGATCGACATGTCAAGCTGCTGAAGGATGGAGATGGAGAACGTCGCCGTCTTTCCCGTGCCGGACTGCGCTTGAGCGATCACGTCGTGCCCTTTTATCACGGGCACGATAGCGCGCTGCTGGATCGCCAACGGACGCTCGAACCTAGTCGAGTGATTTGATTTCAGTGCACCAACGCCATGGGGAGAGGCGCTTACCCGTAGGCGTAGATACCGCGGAGGAGCTCTGGCTTCAGATCCATGTTATCGAAACTGATGAGCGGACATTGATCAGGTTCGGGATCGAGGGCTGTGAAGAAAAAATTGATGAGACGCACTTGTCGACGACCTGGTCCCCTGGGAATTGGACTCAATCTCGCTTTCGGCGACATCTTGAAGTTGTTCTTCTCTAGAACGTAGGGGGTAGGTGAGCGACGTCGTCGTACGACAGACGAGTTGTGGTCATCATAGTGTGCGATCCCAGACGTACGCACATGATTTTACGCTTTGTGTTTGACTTCCAAGTACGATGCGCTAGGAATAAAAGATGAGAGATGGGCAATCGATGTGAATATTTGTGGTCTCGACACCTTCCGTTTTGGTGTGCTTCTCACGAGATCGGAATCATCCGATCACCAAAACGGAAGGTTCCCAGCGCTTCCTAAAACGGAACGTCGGGTATCGAGAACGGGTACGTTTCACGACCTTTGCGTCGGCTCGATCGCACCCGGATGTGCTTCGCTTGAAGCGACTTACAATGTAACACCAAGCCTTTGCCAAGGGTCTGGGCACAGAGAACTACAGGCGCAAGTAAATATAAAATATGTGTATACAATGTCAATAAAATTGCAGAGACTACGTAAGATCAACATCGAACAAAGAACGGTTTGATGCCAGTAGCTCTATAACAAATGGTTAGTTGCATGGTGTAGCACGAGAATTGCGAAAATATACCTGATGTAGGATGTGAGTGATCTTGGCGCAGTGCGTACTCGGATGCCGCACTTTGGCCACTTTTCCGAATCAAGAAGCGGACCTGCCCCACGAAGCGATCTGCGGCGTGGACATCATCTTGTGTTTGCTCCAATACTATCCTATTGTACTGAAGGACCAAGGTGTTTCGATGGATAATCTGGAGCGCAAGAGATTTGCGTGCGAGGAGAATGCTGCGATCAGCTCGAGCTGCCTCTAACAAGAGGTAGGCTTCCCGAGCGCTGCGCGGGTCAGGAACAATGTGGTGCGCGTCACCAGATTCCTGAGTGTGGGTCAGAATGCAGAAGTCTAGTGGCGGCAGCGAGGGAGCTGAATTCGAAGCTTACACGATACCTGAGTGGATCATCATCTCCCGAATTATACTCAGAGCCATCGAGAGGTTGAGACTGGGTCTCGGGAAGATTTGGATCCGGATGGGATGGCGGCGGATGGATGCTGTGACTGGCATCGCCGGGTACTGGGAGATGTTGGGTCGAGTCCGGCATGTGGATGTCAGTGAGCGAGTAGTAAACTGGGGAAATCGTATGGCGATCAAGAGCTAGCAACGGTGCTAAATGGAATATTTCATCCGATGAGTGTGGTTGCAAAGGAGGGGGGACGTTCACGTTCAGGACTGTCTGACGTATAGATGGACTCCGTATGCTCATTTTGTGATGCATACTTTGTTTGAGAATTGTGTTGATTACATACATATACATACAGCGTCACACAGTACTGCTGAGCCTCTCCGGCCCTTTCCGAATCGCTTCGCTCCAGCGTCCAACCGATGCCCAGAGCCAAAAAAACTCGTGGAATACTTAAGAGAGTTAGTTGTCCACAATGTGGAAAGAGATTTGGTTCCGAGACTAACGTCATTCGACACTTGAACCAACCGATGGGACTTTGCTATGGAGCCAATTGGTATCAAGACCACTCGCAAGCTTCTCATGAGTTACCTCCAGACAATGATCAATTCGGGTCTGCCGCTGGTGTACCCGACGGTCTTCACTTCCCTAACTTTGACTTCGTTCCAAATGACGATCACCTCGCTGGCATCGATCAAGAGTCAGGCTACGACGGGATGGACGCAGGCGACGAGCAAAAATTCACGGAGACCTTTCCTGGCTGTAGTGACTCGTATCCTGGTGGACTCACGTTTATGGACAAATTTTGGCAGGACGAATACGCCAATGAACGGCAAGAGAACTTGTATTTCCCGTTCGCTTCTGGCGAAGAGTGGAAGTTTTCGTCCTGGTGTTTACGTTCGGGACTTAGCATAGCTGCTGTCGACTCTTTGCTATCGCTAAGCATCGTAAGTAATCCATATTCTTCCTCGAGTTGTAATTGATCGACAAAAGATCAAGCGACTTGGACTCTCATTCCGGACTGCGAGGGAACTCCGGGCGCGCGTTGAGAGTCTTCCGTCGGGACCGCCGTGGTTATGCAAACGACTGCCAAGCATAGCTCCCACCAAGCAACCTATCCGTTTGTTCTATCGCCCAGCTCTCGACTGCATCCAATCTCTCCTCAGTCACCCGCTTCTAGCCCCACATATATCCTTCACCCCACGGAAAGTTTGGACATCAGCTGCCCGCGTTTGTCGCGTATACGAGGACTGGTTGAGTGGGGAACGCGCATGGGAAATTCAGGTATGTTTCGTCTTCTAATTTGTGATGCGATCATCTTATTCATCGGGTACCCTTCTAGGAAGCACTTCCCGAAGGCGCAACAACGCTGGGCGTCGTCCTTTCATCAGACAAAACTAACATATCCGTAATGAGTGGAAACCGCATGGCGTACCCGCTCCTCATCAGTATCGCAAACATTGATCCCGCCATCCGTACGAAGATCTCAATGCATACTTACTTACTTCTGGCTCTTCTGCCCGTTACGAAGTTCATTCACAAAGACACTCGTACCCGGGGACTTTTACACGATAGGCTAATTCATCAAGCCCTACAGGAGGTCTTAGAACCGGTAAAGATAGCCGCACGCGTCGGCATAATGATGAACGACCCCGTGGGGAATTTGCGTTACTGTTATACGCCGTTAGCGGCTTTCATTGCAGACACCCCGGAACAGTGCCTCATGGCGTGCACGAGCCCTAAGGCGTCCCCGCTCACGACGGCCACATCAAAGCAATTCGGCGACCCCGTTCCACATCCTCCGCGTACAGGCTCCCTTACTCTTGACGCCATCTGCAGGGCAGTTGAAGAGCGTCCTCCGCAAGACTATAAAGGATTTCTGAAGGTCGCTAAGTCCCTCTACTTAAACGGTGTCATTGAACCGTTTTGGGTAGACTGGCCGTTATCTTGTCCGTCCAATTTCCTTCATCCGGAACCCCTTCACCATTTCCACAAGTTTTCCTGGGATCACGACGTCAAATGGTGCGTTGAAGTCGTCACCCCTGTCGAGATCGATTTCCGCTTCTCCGTTCTGCAACCTGCAGTCGGGTATCGAGGTTTCGACGATGGTATTTCAAAATTAAAGCAGGTCACTGGACGTGACCACCGCTCAGTTCAGCGGTACATTGTGGGTATCATCGCTGGTGCAGTCCCCCGCCGCTTCCTTATAGCCATCCGGGCTCTTGTCGACTTTCGTTATCTGGCCCAAGCACCCGTATTCTCTGATCAAACACTCGACAGGTTGACAGACGCCCTCCAGTTGTTTCACGAGAACAAAGATGCTGTCACGCGGGCCGGTGCCCGCCGCGACTCTTGGGAGATACCGAAGTTGGAATTGCTCCAAAGCGTGGTTTCGAGCATTCGACGCTCTGGTCCCGTCATGCAGTGGTCCGCCGATGCGACCGAGCATGCTCACGTACAGGAAATCAAGGTTCCCGCTCGGTCAAGCAACAACCAAAACTATTATGATCAAATCGCTCGGTACCTTGATCGCTCTGATAAGTGTTTCCGTTTCGACGTTGCCACGGATTCTGTAGCACGACAGGAACATTCTCTTTCTGACGAAGAAGACTTTGACAGAGATGATGATCCCGACGACTCAAACACATCTTCTCTCCCCGCAAGTAATATATCCCGTCCACCCATCAATTACTTCGTCATCGCTGATGACATTGCGCGTGGTCGTATTCTCAACGCCTTGAGACCACATCGCACCTTCGCGAACTCTACCACCGCATTCCATATAGCAGAGAAGCCTTCCCTTCGAACGACTGTCGATGAAGCCGCCACGCTCTTTGGAATCCCCGACCTCCGTCCCGCAATCTGGGAATTTTTGCAGCGTGTCCAGGACGGTACAAACACTCATGACGTTTCGGGCATCAGGACTCAAGACCCTCGTTGTCCACTGCCGTTTGATCGTGTGCAGATATGGTACAAACTACGTATTCAACAGTACCTGTACCATGAAGACGAACGAGTAGATGCCCCGCAAACTTTGAGAGTATTGCCTCCCTCTCCTGATCATCCCCACGGAGTCTACGATAGTGTCATTATCAGTCCCGGCCCGGATACTAGTGACTGGCCCCGCCGAGGCATCGAAGGTACGCATATCGAGTTACCATTCAAGTGTGCACTATTGTTGAATACGCGTACGGTAGGTCACGCTGTGGTGCAACTCAGGCTCATCTTCCGACCGATGAACACAGAACATATCGCCGCTTATGTCCAACGCTTCGACGTAGTGTCTCAACAAGGAAGTCCCAGCAATGTCCATCCGGGCACAGGGATGCATTTACTTAGACGGGCGACAAAAGCAAGCGGGACACGAGTCGGAGATGTCATTCCCGTGTCACACATACGATCTGCGGCGCCCTTGATCCCGAACTTCGGTAAAGAGGCACACTCTCGTTTATCGAGACAGAACAGCTACGAGGTATCGTCCGATTTTTGGTTGAATAAATATTGGTCGAAAGAAGTTTATTACGCGTTGTGTCCTTTCTAGCAGTCACTACGTATGTACATGTAGTAATTAGCCTCGATGTGATCGACGATGTAATCAGCCTCGATGCATCGATTGATAAGCGAGCGCCCTGCCCGTACCACCCTCACCACTACCACGACCACTGACCGTCGCCACTCGAAGACAATACTCTCAAAATGCAACTTGAACGGGTGAGTATACCTGATATAGTTGGAGCTACGTCAAATTTCTGACCAATTACTAAGCACAACACGCCACTGTTTCTATGTGCGGTTCGTCGGGTGTGCCAACGGCCGCATCAACGAACAATTGACCCGCAAGTTCACTTAGCTGGCCACTCCACCTCAATTTCGCCGTAGGAAGGACGTATATCGGGAGTCCATGGACCCCAAAATCGTACAAGACACAGCCCCGGTCCATTGGCAGCTCGACGAGCACCGGTCGAAGGATTTTTTGGCAAAACTCTTCCCAGACAGTAGGTTGTTCCCGCAGCCGAATGGCCCGAATGGCCCAACTACCGCTCCTGGAACCATCAAAACTATTATCAGCGACATGAAAACGACACGACAGCGGCCCAAAGACCATTGGGTATACTTCCCAGATCTCTCCGAGTCTGAATCAAGCTCAGGTGGTTCAGAAGACGGCATCGCTCACTTCTTCAACCGGATCATTGAGCACAGTCGGGAATCTTATTTGTGCACGAGGCAAGCGAGAGGTATCCTTTTGCTTGACGTTTCACTTACATCACACTACTAGGCGATGGACTGGGAAAGCGGCGAACAACCCTGTCAGTGGCTTGAGTGGCGCCACTCGCAAGCCCGACCTTCTGCTCTGTGAAGAGGGGGTGATCACAAAACGTACCGCCGGACGAGAGAAGTTCGATATGAGGACCGACGTTTACGCTACGGGAGAAGTGAAGTCGTCAAACAGCGAAGAAAGTAAGAGAACTTCGTACATTGAAGTCGCCGGGAAAGCAGCTTTCCTACTCGAAGCTCAAGATGGACGCCACTCAACACCTTGTATTCGACTCTTAGGCTCGGCAGTCATCCTCACGCTCTTTGACCGGGGGGGGTCTATCTCTACCTATCCCTTCGACATCCATCAACATCCCGAAGAATTTCTCCGAATCCTTTTCGGAGTCACTTTCGCGGACGGGACTTTGCTCGGTTTCGATTCCACCGTCACCGCCACCCAGAACGGTCAAAAAACAATACGAATAGTCAAGCAGGGCGAGGAATTCGCAGTTCTTGTCGACACTCTGCTCTTCTTTTCTGGGTCACTACATAGCCGGGGTACCACTGTCTGGAGTGGCAGGGTCATCATTGACGAAGAAGACAAAGACGTCGTCGTCAAAGACTCGTGGGTGGACCCGTTACGGCGATACACGGAAGGTCGAATCTTAAAGATGTTGGAGAATGTCGGGGTAAAGGGTGTGCCGAGATTGGTACACGAACAGCAGGTTCAAACGCAACACCCCCTCACGCGGGAGTTTATAAACCATTCAACCCATATCCTTCGTACGCTTGTCGAAGACTCCTCTCAGCCCCCATACTACCTGCGCACCCTGTCACGCCTCGTTTCGAACCCAAGAGGCTATCCGATCTTCGATTTCACTTCACTCTCCGAGCTACTCGTTGGAGTCGTGGATTGTATTTGTGGTGCGTCCGACCTATTACTATCCGGCGCTGATAACTTACGTATTGTAGTCCATGAATGCGCTCTTGAGGAGGCGCATATAATTCACCGCGACGTCAGCCCCTTCAACCTCTTGTTCGTTGCGGCGACACAAAGCAATCTCGGCGTGAATTTCCTTGGTCGTGTGCTCAAAGAAACCGAGAAAGTCAAGATTGAGGCGAAGATTCAGGCACTCTCCCGTCGCGGTCTCCTCGGCGATTGGGGCTACGCTGTCCCAATCCAGGACCCCTCTTGCAAGGACCTCCGAATTCCCGTTAACACCCCTGGAATCTGTGTCAAACATGACTCGGAGACGGTAGTACGATCTCGGTCTGACCTAAGAAATACGGACAATATCGTCATCCCCGTTATAGACGAACCTCTCCCCGGCGACGCTGGTTTGTCAACTGATACAAACCCTCTTCATCGTACGGTACGTGGCAAGGTATTCATTTATTCATTTTGCTCATATGGGCTAGGGTACTTGGGCGTGGATGGCCGCGGAGCTCAGTGCCGTGAAACCCGGAACACCGGTCGTCCATCGAGCTCAACATGATTTAGAATCATTCTTTTATATCTTGCTCGCTATCTGCCTCTTGTTCGACGATCCTGGCAAACTCAAGTCCCCCAAAGTGCTTTCCGATTGCTTCGACCCATACTTTTCTGTATCAGAGCCCAGCAACTTCAAGTTCACCACCATCCAGTCTGATTTCGGCTGGACAACGCTTATCGTTCCGTATATCTCGTCGTATTTCCAACCGTTGATCCCTCTCCTCGAGAATATCCGGAGGAAGCTTATACTACCCATCAAAACGCACGCAGGGGTTCTTCAGTGCAATCGGGATTTTACTCACGGTGACTTTATCGATGAGATCGTTACGGTGCTTGCGAAACTCCCGAAGAGGTACTGGGTACCGACCATGTCAAATACATTGAAAATCGCTTTACCACAAAATTATACGTCAAGTGCTACGTCGGTACCAACCACTCCGTCCACTACCCCGTCCATAGTTCTACCCGATAATCCGATACCGCGGTTACCTCTGATTCGGATGCCAGGTTCATCCTCGGTAAACACCTCCAAGCGCCGTCTAGAAAACGAGGACGAGTCGAGTGCCCCATCGCCAAAACGACGTTCTGAAGTCTCACCGACTACTGCTCCGCCGCTCGCATCGGGTTCGCACGGCGTCGATGTGCCGAGCCCTGCTACAAGTTGGACCGAAATCGATGTTTCTAGCTTACCCGGGCCCTCCAAATTCTAAACTATGCACCTAGCGGGCCTCCGTGATATGTAGACTTGATTGTATCGTGTTACATGTAGTGTACTAAGGTTGGCGGTGTCCGTTTGTGTAGGGATAAGTACTTTAGTATGTGTTCGTTTTTCTTTACGTATGACCTTTTATCCCCGTCGTTTCTCTTTACGTATGTACTATTAACCGTCGCTTGCGGAGACAGTGAAAAGCAACGATGGCAGTTCTTTGTCCTCTCAACCTTTCCTTTATTCCATGATGGCTAAGCGCAGGATCGTCTATGAAAGTGACGACGATGACGACGACGACGACGACGACAGGACCAAGAGATCTCGGACGGCTCTAGATGACGGACCCACAGGTATGCGTCACCGTTCAGCATTCCCTATTCTGAACCACCGTGTCTGGACTGCAGCTGTCGCTAATGGAACTGGAGCACGACGCTCCGAGCGCTCTGGGAGAGGTAATGGAGGCCGATTAGCGCAGATGAAGCAATTCGAACGAGTGCAAACGGAAGGGTCAAAACGGGCTTCGAAAGTCGACATCGCTACGCAAGGAGAAGAGGTCAACCCCATGGCGCCGTCCTTTCTAGACGTCGGTGAACGCAACTCTCGCACAGGACGAGCTGACTCTCATGAGGCCATCGCATCCCGGACACGCAGACCCACTCAATCATCTCTGCAGCCACAATTCGTACAAGCAGCACCCGGCCAGCAATTCGGCTTCAAACTTCCAGACGCTGTGTCTCAGACAAACAGTGATATACGAGCTCCCTCTCGTTCGCGGTTCTCTAGAGTATCTTTACAGCCTTCAGCGCAAGCTTCCGGACCACCATCCTCACGAAGTACTTCGTTGTTTTCGGGTAGGTCGTTGGGAACAAACTCAACTGCGGCGACGTCTTGCCCGCCGCCATCTGCCTGTTCTTCCACAGGTGAACGACGCCTGGCCGGACAACACGATCTCCACTCTCAACGTACGCAACCTGCATCGCAGCGAACAGCTTCTTTCTACAACCCACCGTTGAGTGGGAATGCTGGTCACAGCCTCTCCGCTGCCCCGAACGTCGAGGTGAGCTTCTTTATCCGTCTCGGTGTACTATGGTAATATATTCCACCTCTGGAGATCGACGAAGCCTCCCCGAGTGAGGATGAGAGGATTGCGGAAGAGGCCCTTCACCAAAACGAAGGTATGTCCTTGAACTTGCTACGTCCGTATCCTCGACTCCTAGTTTTGTAACTTCCCGCTTTCTACAGATTTTCTCAGAAAGTCGTCTCCATTACCTGGTGCGTTGCATTGTGTGAGACGAACCGCGCTAACTCCCATTACCGTAGACGACGATAACGGGGCGAATGGAGCTGCGCAACGTCAACAGAGTGGATCTGCCGTCGATCTACCTGATGATCAAGCCCCAAGCCAGATGGATTTTCAATCTCGTGATGACACTGCGGTTCCACAGCGTCGGCGTCGGCGGGCGATAGGTATGGTACATCGTAATTGATGGCGAAGACTGACGACTATTATCGTAGACAGGGCGGATGGCACGGACGTCGATCTATCTGATGATCAAGCCCCAAGCCAGATGGATTTTCAATCTCGTGATGACACTGCGGCTCCACGGCGTCGGCGTCCGCGGGCGATAGGTATGGTACATCGTAATTGATGGCGAAGACTGACGACTATTATCGTAGACAGGGCGGATGGCACGGATCTCGATGGCGCAACCTCGCAACGCCAACGAAACCAACCTGCTCGTCCAGCCAGTAACCCGGTTCCAAGCCAGCCAACTCTACCTGTGCAACCACTCGTAAATGTTGTGTCCGCACACCGCCAACGCAACCGTGCCCCGCGCTTGCCCAGCAATTCACAATTGCTCGCGGCTAGGCAGCAGCAAGCCGGTGCTATGAATATTGGCGATGGTCAAGACCGTCCTACAGGCCTTGCAGTTGGCCCGGCAACGGAACATTCAGATCCCTGGCAACTTCATTTCTATGACCCGCCTACACGTGATGTGATTGAACGCGCAAAACAATTTTCCCACTGTGATAGTGCTTCTATTGATCCTTTTCCTATTCGTGCATCCTTTAACACCAAAGCCGTCGAGTATATCGATGAAGCGATCGCGGAACGTCGAGCTCGCGGCCTGATTATCACGGATGGTAAGTTTTGCATTTTGACGGTAGTGTTTGTCCAACTGATCGGAATTTTCAGGCTGGTGGCCACACCATTCATCGAGCATTACGAGACTTGTATGTACCTTTAATTCTTATCTCCCATAACCTGACCGTTCATCTACACTAGCTATGGGAGGACCTGGGTAGCTGGCGCTCTGCGTTGAGGAAAAAGGCCCGTACATTCGTTACTCAACGATACCAGTGGGATCCCGACAACCACCGTGAGCGCAACATTGAGATCGCGAAGAACCTTTTGGGCAGCGGCGGCTTATTCTTGAGGGACGGATCTGATGCCGAGGTAAGATGTTCCGTTTGAGATCATACCATCTGACACTGCTATCAGGGTCACGTCAATAACCTTGCCCATCCCGCCCTCTCGGGCCTAATTATTGAATTTTTCTACACCGGACACGCATCAGTCGGCAAGCTCTTTCCCGAAGTATTCGCGGGAGAGGTCCCGAGGGTCACGGTAGCGTTTGCCGCGACCGCGGTTTGTTTCTCATGCTTTTTTTGTCATATCTCAATACTGATACACTCACAGCTCAAGGTCGTACTCGATGAGATTGCCTCCGGCAAAGGTGAAGTCAATTTTAGGGTCAACACCTACTCGCCGGTCTTCAATGAAATTTTCGCGTTGATGTGCAAATGTGATACCAATGCTATTCACTCTGCTAAGATGAGGGCCTTGCGCAAACGATGGGCTGAACTCGGGAGGTGCGGGTCTTTTCATTTTGTATGACTAACTTTCCAGTCTGACGTGGCCTTTTGTACAGTAATGGCATGACAAGTCAGGAACAGGTTGTTGGAGGGTGCGGCTTTGATGTCAGCCTTGACTGATTAGTCATTCGTTATGCTTATGTAAAATGTTCTGTCGCCGCATCTGTTGAATGCAGTTATTCTCTGTCATGAATTGTCGTTTTATGTCATTGATTGTCGTTTTCTGTCATTGGTTGTCGTTTTCTGTCATTGAGTGTCGTTTTCTGTCATTGATTGTTGTTTTCTGTCATAGATCAATCCTGAGAGTAATACTAGCTGTAGTTGGGCCTGGTGTAGTTGTATCTAGCATAGTCGAGTCTGTCACAGGCTGTCCAGCTCTGACAGATTGTGGTACTAGGGCCATTGTTCCATTATGTTAACACTGTGCCCAGTATAGCCTAATGTGGAACAGAGCAGGACCAGACTAAAGAGTTGTGTCTAGTTCTAGACAATTGGGAACCTTTCTGTAGGCATCTGTATTGTCTGCCACACTAGCCAATACTGTCCAGCTATGTCTAGTAGAGGGGTTGATTTGCTGATGTCCTCGCGCTCTTAAGAGCGCTTGCAGTACCCCCTACGTTGACGGGTAGCGACGGAGCAGGGAAAAAGGTGAAGGAAAAAGAAGCAGAAGGGGATCTGGCGACTGCTTTAGCTGGAGCACCTAGCACACAGTCACTCGTTCCCCATGCAAGATCCGCGAGCGCCCCGGGAGCGCAGACTCCGCCCAGACGACGTTCGCCGACGCTCTTCTTTGCCCATTTCGTGGACCATCCCGCATGTTTCACTACGTTTCTCGAGACGGGGGCACAACAGCGATGGGATAGATAGGCTGGATAGTGCTGGTGGTTCAGAGTCCAACGCCATCGCTATTGGTGCAGGCGAGAACGAAGAAGCAGAAGAACGGGACCGGGCTGCGGTGTGGAATACGCTTCTGAAGCTCCACCTCGACGAGGGTGTCGAGGGGAACCAACACACCCCGTGTGAACACCAGAAGGCCTTCCGACTGCTCTATTCGACCCATCTTCCGTATGACGACAACGACTACCACGATGCCATCGTCGTTACTCCCGCCACCATCCTCACGCACGCGTTAGTGCTTTGCTCTAGTCACCAATATACACCCGGACTAATTCTCCTGTGGGAAAGATTGGGCATGTACGAAGACGTGCTACGGTTTCGTATGGTGGAACACAATGTCGAGGGTGGCGGAGAGTTCGTCCGCAGGGTCAGGGTCTCCGCTATCGGCGCAGGTCATTGTGGCATTGAGCAAGTATGGCCCGGACAACCCACACCTGTGGCTAGTACTGCGCTTCCTGACTTCGACTCCCGCGCTCAGGCTGCTGACGGCACCGGCGGATCTGGAAGCCCTGCTGGAGCATATCGAGAGAGAAGAAATCATGTCACCGTTGTCAGGTGTGCAGGTGCTGAGTCGAAATGAGGTGGTCCGCGCCGGGCTCCTTGACCGGACTGATGACGTGAACCAGTGCTCGAATGCTTCATTGAATGAAGATATCGCCTAGGATCTGCGAACTGGCGAGGAAGTGTGGTGGGATAATCGGCCCTCTTGCTGTTGAAATATGGTTTTGCCCTGCACAATCCCATCGAGCAATGTAGGCTTCGTGTTCTTCTTGTATTTCCTGGTTTGAATCCACGTTTCAGAACACGCGTTCAAGCAAATGTCGCTAGCGCCTTGCTCCGCACGAATCTCAAGGTGAGCAATCTTGTCGACAAACAAAACAATGACACAGATCCTGGCAGTCAAGTACTAGCTTTCATTCTGGGAACGAGTGAATTTATTTCTAACCGGAATTGATCATAGCATACGTTATACCATCAGAGGTCACGCAAGTCGATAAATAGCAGAAGAAACTCGTCAGAAAATTAATGAAGACCGTTCAGAATGGGAACCTTCACGTGCATACCAACATGATCATGATCCTCACGAAGCTAAGCGAGAGTGAGTCTAGATTTGACAACGAAGTTACGATCTCATCGTTCGTTAGCTGATTTCAACCGGTGGCACCGTTATGACTCTACATATGACTCTGCTGCCTGTTGCTTGTTGGGCGTGTTCATAGTTGAATGTAATATAGTACTATGCCTTCAAGTTTACTCAAATTGAACAGTCACTGCGGCAGGTTCGGAGTGGCAAAGTCATGAATGAGACTTTTAAAAACGTTTGGTCACGAGACTGCTGTGCTAGTTTCGTGACTCAATTCGGTTTGAATAGCCAGATTTCAGAAACATGTCAGCACTACTTTGTGTCTGTGGTCGTTCTTTTACTCAATCGTCTTCCTATACGAAACACTCCAAAGGGTGTCAAGCGGGCAGGAAACGGCTGTCCGATGTGCTGGCACGTGTACAAGAAACCGTTTGAAAGAAGCGTCGTGTTCAAGTTCCTGCTTCCGACTCGGAATCCTGTCCTGGGCCTGCCAGTGTCGATTCGAATGCTACGTCTGTGCAAGTTCACAGCTTCAACTTAGAAGGTGCTCAGTCCGCCACTGTTGACCCCGTAGGAAGCGTTGCAGGAACTAATGATCATGTCGCGCCGGCGGTACATTTCCTTTCCCACTTTTATTTCACGGTAAATCTAATCCAGGCTCTTGCCCAGGTTGCTCAAAATGAAGGACACCGAGCTCCGACCTGTCAAGATATCTCACAGGCGGATGATTCGTTCCCTCTGTCAGTGCGGAGGGCCCGTCGACTGAATAGGCAACTTCCCCAGCGATTCAGGGACACGCTACCCGAGTTCCCTCTTCCTCTCCCTCCTCCCGAGGTTCTTCAGGTCATCACTCCCGCACCACCAACGCCACTCGCCCCTCCACCAATTACACCTGTTTCGCCGGCTCGTCCAGAGTTGTCGGTACAGCAGGAATGTGCTCAGCCCCAAGTCCGTCACACGTTCAAGACTCAGCGGAATTCGTTTGGTTTGTTCCGACTGTACAACAGCAAAACAATACCTGTACACGATCCTGAGGATACCGCGTCACTACGCTGCCGGAGTCAAACCTCAGCCATTGCTTGTGACTCGGAAACTCCCCACGCTGCTAGCTCAAAAAATTTCTTTCACCCCTACCCGAACGAGAGCTCTTTTCGCCTCGGAGATTGGTACTGGACCCAAGGCGGAACGAAGTCGAGACGAGACTTCAAAAGCCTCCTTGATATCGTTGGGAGCTCAGAATTCCAGCCCGATGATGTTCGCAACACCAATTGGACGGTCGTCGATCGCGAATTGGGAAATATTGCGGCATTTGGTAATGCCAGCTCTCAGACTATTCATTCCGCCAACCCAAGTGAAGGCTCTACGGCTAACTTTCCCCGCGCCGAGTGGACGGACAACGATGCTGGGTGGAGAAAGAAGGTTGTGACCATTTCCGTTCCATTCCCGCGACGCTGTGCCGATCCAGGACCAAAAAGTTTCTCAAGTTCATTATACTGCCGTTCGTTGATATCGGTCATGCGGGAGAAGATCCTGAATTCTACGGACCACCACCGCTTTTATTACGAACCGTACGAACTGCGCTGGCACCCTCCACATCAAACTCGAGATATTGGAGTACACGGCGAACTATTTACGTCTCAGGCCTTCCTCGAAGCACATAATCAGCTCCAGCAAGTGGAAACTGCGCCCGGATGCCACTTACCCAGACGAATCGTTGCACTCATGTTCTGGTCGGATGCGACGCAGTTGACGTCATTCGGCGATGCGAAGCTGTGGCCGTTGTACGTGTTTTTTGGAAATAACTCTAAGTACGAGAGAGGCAAGCCCTCTGCCCATCTATGCAACCATGTTGCGTATTTCCAAACTGTGAGTGGCTATACTTCACCAGGATGCACTGCGTTGAGCCCTGATCTTGACAGCTGCCGGACGACTTCAAAGACTTTGCACTTGACCATGCCGGAGACAAGCTCCCCAGCAACTCATTTTTCACGCATTGTCACAGGGAATACTTCCACGCTCAGTGGACAGAGATTCTGGATGACGAGTTTGTTCATGCTTATGAAAATGGTATTGCTGTGAAATGCGTTGATGATGTTGAGCGGCGGCTTTTCCCTCGAGTCTTCACTTATTCTGCAGATTACCCCGAAAAGTGCGTTGTTAGTCACGGTGCCTACAAGGAATTACTGACCTACTTTGATTAGGGTGTTGATAGCAAATATACGAAACCTTGGGGCTTGTCCGTGCCCGCGTTGTACCATTCCGAAAGACAGGATAGGGTATCTAGCAACCGGGAAAGATATGCTTCAACGACGAATCCTGGCCCGCGAGGACTCTCAGGGCAGACGCGATAAGATTTCTGCCGCGCGACGCCTAATCTACGAACAATATTATGTCGTCGACACTCCACAGGTCGAAGCTCTTCTCAAGGAAGAATCCATGGTTCCGACTAAGGTCACTGCTCGTTCTGTACCACTTCCACCACTCACGCTACTCCCTTTATTCAGAATGCCTTTTCTGAGAGGCTTCGTCACCTCGGATTTGACTTTTTCTCAATGCTCGTTGTCGATCTTTTACACGAGTTTGAGCTTGGCGTGTGGAAAGCGGTATTTATTCACTTACTGAGAATCCTGGATAGCTTGAAAGGAGACAAGCTTGCAGAGCTTGACCGGCGGTAGGACACTAGTAGCATTCTCAATATATTGCTCACCGTAAACCAGATACCGTCAAATTCCCGCTTTCGGGCGTGCTACGATCAGGCGTTTTAGGCGCAATGTATCTGAGTTGAAGAGAATGACAGCCCGTGACTTTGAAGACTTATTGCAGGTGAGCACTACGGGCAGCCGTTACTTTTGTTTACTATCTTCTAATGCTATGAAGTGTGCCATCCCTGTCTTTGTCAGTCTTCTTCCTGAGCCATACAACCGACAGGTTCAGGAACTTCTATTTATCCTTGCATATTGGCACGGGTTAGCGAAGTTGCGGATACACACGGATGAAACACTTCAGATTCTGGATGCTGTCACACAATCTCTGGGTGATAAACTTCGTAAATTCGTTGCGGTGACGTGCCCTGCGTTCTCAACAAAGGAGCTTCGTCGTGAAGCAGAGGGACGCCGAAGACGCCAGGCACGTGATAGTTCCAAGCGTGGAGATGCTCCGCTGGCACAGAATGGAAGCTCCTTATCTACAACAGGTCGCCAGCAGAAGGTGCTTAATCTTCAAACATATAAACTTCATGCCCTCGGAGATTATGCCGCCCAGATTAGGCGCTACGGAACCACGGATTCTTACTCAACTCAGCCTGTATGTACTGTCAAATTCGAGTTCTCTCTCCGTTGTTACTTACACTCCTGTTGCACGCCAGGGCGAGCTTGAGCATCGTACCAGCAAAGCGCGGTTCGCGAGAACCAGTCGTAGGGCATTCATCCCCCAACTTGCTTCCATTGAACGACGCCAGACCCGCATCCGCCGCATCCGCTTGCAAAGAGAAGCACTGAGAGCAGACGATCCAACTCCGAATACACCCGAACAACATCATGTCATCGGTCAATCGCAGAATAGTCCAGAGGACATACTGTCTTTTGTGGGAAAGAATTCTGATGACCTGGCTGCAAAGGTGGATTCACATCTACTAATACTAAAGGCTGATCTGACGCGATTCATTTAGGATTTTGTGGGAAAACTTAAAGCACACCTTTTGCCCCGAATGCACGAGATTCACCAAGCCTCCGAAACGCGGCCCGAGGGGGAATGGAATTCTTCGACTATGGCGGATGATAGCCTCTTGGCTTTGAACCAAGTCGTTTTCAAAGCGAACCGCATGTATCGTCATGCCATATGCCGCGTCAATTATACGACCTATGACCTCCGTCGTGAGACGGACACCATAAGCCCTTCCACTGATCAATGTGATATAATGTTGTTAGCCGGCGAGCCTGCTCCAGGCTCAGAACACCATCCGTTTATTTATGCCCGCGTGCTGGGCATATATCATGCAAACGTTATATTCATTGGCCCGGGATCCCGGGATTATCAATCAAGACGACTGGATTTCCTATGGGTACGATGGTTCGAAGCTCCAGAATCACCCGCATCCATGGGCTGGGAACAATATATCCTTGACAGGATAAGATTCGTGCCAATGCACTCGACAAATGCTTTTGGATTTGTCGATCCAGCGGACGTTCTTCGAAGCTGCCATCTTGTGCCAGTGTTTGCAGATGGACGGTTACATCCTGATCGCATCGCCGCATCTCAGCTTGCTGGCGATGCGGACGATTGGAAATATTATTATATCAACAGGTATGGATGTTGCTATTATTTGTTTTCCGCATACCAACCCAACTAATGGTCTGAACAAGGTTCGTGGATCGTGACATGATCATGCGATACCATTGGGGCCTTAGTATTGGACATTCGTATGCTCATACCAAGAGACCTTCGGAAATAAACTCGTATATTCATCCAATTGACCAGCGTGACGTAGGTCCTTTGCTGTATCTCAAGAATTGCTAGCTAATAGGGCGTTACAGGACTCTACCACTGTGCCGGATGTTGGCGTTGGGGTGTCTTATACCAATGCGTCTGATGAGGCTGGCGAAGACGGTAATGATGACCCAGATCTTGATTCTGGCTCCGAGTCCGAGGATTCCAACCGCTCGGACTGCTCAGGCTCAGATGATCTGATAGCAGCCATGTATGAGTCAGATCAGGGAAATTCTGACCTGGAAGATTATTCGTTCTAGCAGACAGACCATGTACTTAGAACTCGCCGCTAATTTCGAGCTGTAACTCATTGCGGAGTTTGCCGCGTCGGACTTCAAAAATCACTGTCTTCCCCTTGTGTCACCGTCGTACTTGACACTGAGCACCTCGTCCACCCATCGCCAGTGTTGGGGTTTCTTCACCAAGCATGTCAAACTGTACATTGCACTGTAGGTCCTTGGATTCTTCTGACAGAAACCCTTTATTCATGTGAATTATATGTCACCTTTTCTCTCTTTTCTTAGCACCTAATTCTTGCTCACGACTGTCGTATAATGGGTATACCCGGGGTTTGCAATGCCTTGTATGATTATGTTCATGCATAAATAATCTGCTCAGTACCTCGCTAGCATCGCAATGAACCCCTGGACATAGGCTATCCTTTGTTCGAACTGAATAAGCCATCGTTGGAGAGTAAAAGGTCTTCTCAGGTACCATGGGAGAATTTGATCTGAATTTCTACCACATATACCTCAGTTCCTTGAAAAAGAATAATGGTGCGTGTGTGCAAAGTCGGGTCAGGTTCAGTACCGCACCTTGTTAACATCACCGCAAGGGGGGAACCTGACCAGAGCGAGCAAGCACTCATTCCGATTGGTGCAAGGCTACCGTCGAAAGGGACGTCCCGTGGATCAATTTCCACGGTTGTAATCGGAGATCGCCCGGCGCCCAGGACTCATCAATCATCCAGCGTGATCACCGCTTTGGGCTCAGGCATATGGGTATTTTGGTTCTCCTCAGCAGGTAGCGACTGAGGTATAAAATGCCAACGGTATGTTGGTCAGTTCGTCAGTTGAATTACTCACCCAGATCGTACTACTTCAATTTCTATCTTCATCACCGTCATGTCTGTCTCCCGCAAATCAGTTATACAAGTTACTCTTGCAACCAGGTCATTCCTCTTCCCGCCAGCCGAGTACTGCGGTCGGTCGGTCGTGACCGAGCAGAGGGCGAGGGCGATCTCCGAAATTGGCAACAGGCTCATCACCCCTGGCTTCGTAGAGGCCCGCTCTTTGATCCAAAAGGAGGATCGGTTCGAAGATGCTCGTAGAAGCACTGAACAATTCAGAAGATTCGGCTCGTCGCTCCCTTTGGTTTGGGTACGTTCGATTTTGTGCTATCCTGTGATTTCCGACTGATGTCCATTGTCCAGGTCGTGACGGAAGGTAACGATGTCCCAGACAGCGCCGTTCCTTTCTGTGAAGACCGCAATGGATACCCTGTATACATTGCCCGCACCCTTTTAGAGGGCAGTCTGCGTGAGTTGTCAGTGTCTGCGTTCACGAATCCGACGAGCTCAACCACTCTGGATCGGCAGACATTGGCAAGGCGAGCCATCAGCTCGATGGGGCCGTGATCGGATATGGTGGTATAGAGCACACTGTGTGTACCTCATGTGTCCTCCGAAGGGCTCGAGCTGACTCTGGATATGACAGAAGTGCTTGTCTGCGCCTCGCAGCTCCGCTGGGGCTTCCCTGTCCTTGACTCGGACAGCCTCATTACTCATTCTAGCACGTTCGTTCTTGATCAGAAACAGCGCCTGCTGAAACCACAGACGAGCAGGTCGAGGCTCCGCGAGTATGAGGCGGAGCTGTCCAACATGGACCTCATCGAGAGACATACCCCGATACATCCGTGACGATGTTGATGCTGAAGACAGGTCCATCGTCGCAGGCAGGTCCATTCCCGCCGACAGACCGATTCCCGCCGACAGGACTGTCCCCTCAGACAGAACCATCGTCGCAGACAGGACTATTCCTGCAGATAGAACCGTCGCCACAGACACGTCGCCGCAGACAGGACCATCGCCACAGATAAAACATTCACTGGAGACAGGACCACCCCACCATTGCAGCAGACAGAACCGTCTCCAGAGACAAGATCGTCGCCGCGGACAGAATCATCACCGTGGACAGAGAGGCCGGTCTGAGAAAATTAGCGTGCGTTTATCTCGTTGACGGGTTCATTTTCGCTTTATTGATCTGTGACGTAGCGAGGTCAAGACGGTCATCCTCATTGATGATTCGTTGTCCGTGAGTACATGCGTATTTGGGATGTTTGAGGACACTGTAATGAACTGTAACTAGATGCAAAAGCCGACCTTTGGGAGCTTGCTGGGGAAGCACTTGCTGGCATTGTGGACATTGCCAATCGATACGAGTCAAACGGTGCGACATCCACTTTATGCACGGCGACGATCATGCTCCAAACATGATGGTGCGCCGCGTTTCCTTGTTCCGAAATTCGGACATCGACTGAGACAATGATGGTCGTGTAGTCTAGGACAGAGATAGTCTCTTTGTTCAACCAATTTTTGCCCCAAGGCAAGTGTCTTTTTGTGTACATATGCGCTATGCGCCAATTTGGTCGTAACGCATTCTACAGGTCCAGATACGCCTACGGGTGCGAACTCCGTCAGATTAGCGTCCCAATCGGAGCAGACTATGTGGATCATACTCATGCATCATACCACAGCCCTGTCGCCTGAAGTCGCCTGAAGTGCTTGAGTTCCCCGAATCATTGAAGGTGTACTGTACATGTGTGCATTCAAGGTAGAATATAGAAACGCTAACCGTGGGAAGCGCGAATGCATATAGCCGAATTCATGAAGGTTTCGAACCCAGGGCTGCTTACATAAGTAACATGCTTCAAGGTTCTACCAGGATGTTCCCTACTGGATCAAACATGTGCAATGCAACGTTGCATGATCCTGTGTATGCGATCTCAGAACTTTAATCTCTGCTTCACAGATGGATCAACCTCAGGCTGGACTAAGGGAGAGAGTTCAGATGACTCGAAAACGTGCTCGTCTGCCGCAAAAACTGAGCACGAACATGAGTTCATAACGCGTAGGTGGGCACGCCTATCGGGCAAAGTGGAGACACGTCTGACAGAGTCACTGTACAGAAATCTGCGTTACAGACATTGTTTCTTGCCTCCGTCGCATGCCGGCAAACTTCTGTCTTATTGTCGAGATCGATGGAAGGACCACGGAGACTTCGAACAAGCCCGCATCAGTAGTAAGCGAGGACGTGATGAAATGGGACCAAGAGATCCTCCTGTGAGTCACTTATTTACATGTTGTCGTCGTGTCTTCTTAGCATCCTTCGATGATAAGGCCGTCGGAGCCATCGTCTGCAATTTCGTTCAGAGTTTACGCGTCCTTCGAGTTGGGACCAAGGCTAGGGAACAGAGAATTACTTCGCCAATTCAAAACTACTGTAGGAGACCTGCTTGATCGGGATGGGCACCACCGGCGTGAGTTCACCTATGTTATTGTCCTGCTCTGTCTTTGACCTCCCCTTGTAGCTGTTAGATTCTTGACCCAGAGGGACAATATTTTTTCCGCCATGCTCTTCAGTAGCAATCAATACCGACCGACGAGTTTGTGCGCTCAGTGAATTCGTAACAAAACTCGACGTGAGCGAACCGTTCATGTCATTATAGACGTGTCTTTAACCTTCTGGAAACAACCACCAGAGTCGAGCGTAATGAGGGAGATAGAACAACTCACAGACACGGGACATCGGTCTCTCCTACGTTATCGCCAGCTCCAGGATAAAACAGATCTCAACAAAGCCGTTGCGTGCTACGAGCAGGTCCGGGATATGTGCCAACCTGGCCATCCCAATCGCTCTGCTGTGTTGTTCAACTTGGCCAATGCAAAGTTCATCCATTTTCAAGTCAATGATCGTTACCTCGACCTCGACGTGCCCATTTCCCTGTACCGGGATGCGCTACTGCTCCGCACTAGCGATCACCCAGACCATGCTACTACAGCCCTCGATCTTTGTTTCGCCCTACTGGCATGTTCTCAGAGGCGAGGCGACGAGGTTGATAGGATGGAAGCCAAAGAGTTACTCTTGACAGTTTTTGAACACTTTCCGGCTGAAAGCCACGGATACCGAGCAGCTTGCTTTGCGTTACAAATGGCGGAAATCTCCACTGCTATCCCGGAGATGGAGGCAGAAATATCTGATGAGGACAGCATAGATCCGGATGATGAACAATTCATACGGGAGGCCCGCCTTATCCTGATGCATTTATCAGGCGGGGATCCACGTCGGCCAGCAGTACTTGCCACCCTTGGGAGCTCATTGTATCGTCGATTTGAGAGAGGTGGCGACCTCATAGACATCAACGAGGCAATCTGGATGTTGCAGGACGCCGTGAAACTTACTGCCGATGAACACCCAGACAAACCAGCATTGTTGAGCTTTTTTGGGAGCTCGTTATCTCGTCGCTTCGAGCACAATGGCGATCTCGCAGACATTAACAGGGCTATCTCTATATTTGAGCATGCTATATGTCTCGCTCCCAACCACCATCCCGAAAAGCCAAATTGGTTGAACAACCTCGGGGCCTCGTTATCTCGTCGCTTCGAGCATCTCGGTGACCTCGCAGACATTGAGAAGTCAATCTCGGTGTCCGAGGAAGCAGTTCAGCTGACGGCCAATGATCATCTTGAAAAACCAGCTCTCTTGATCAACCTCAGTTCTTTGTGTCGTCGCTTCGGGTGTCTTGGTAACGTGACGGATATTGACAGATCCATCTCGTACGCCCAGGAAGCAGTCCGATTCACTCCCGATAACCATCCTGAAAAACTGAATCGGCTGACCAGTCTCGGGGTCTCGTTATGTCGTCGATTTGAGCGCCTCGGTGGTGTAGCAGATATCAACAAGTCCATTTCTCTGTTTGAAGAGGCAGTCTATCTCGCTCCCGATGGCCATCCCGGAAAGAAGGATGTGTTGACCAGCCTTGGGAGCGCGTTAACACTTCGCTTCGGGCGCCTTGGCGATCTCGCGGATGTCGACAGAGCCATTTCCACGCAAGAGTTGGCAGTCCATCTCACTCCTAATTCCCATCCAGACAAGCCAAGTCTGTATAGCAACCTTGGGAACTCGTTGATGAGTCGCTTTGAGCACCTCGAAGACCTCGCGGATATTAACAGGTCTATCCTGATGTTTGAGGAAGCTGTCTGTGACATTCCTGGATTGTCGTGCCAGACGAAGAGAGCGTGAGCGTTACTTCCGTTCCGCTTTCGGGTGTGCGGTACCGGGAGGTCCAGGAGCTACGGCGCCTGCTGCATCTATCGCTCACTCACCATCAGCTCATTCTTTCTCGTACAGATATTACTGCGCTCATCCCACATGAAAAAGATGGAGACGGAGACTTTGCTTTACAACGGTTGTTCGAGAAGCTGTTTACTGATGACGATGAGGGAGACAGGGCAGTCAAAGTGAAGCCACAACAGATCGAGGGGTTCACAGCAGACGACCTGCTCCGGAGTATTCTAGAGTACCTCTGGAACAGTGTTGTGCGTCCGGTTCTGGACGCCCTCGGATTTTCGGTATGTCTTCTATGTAACGATGTCTAGGCTTTCTGACAGATGTCTGCAATGCTCCAAGACTCCGCCCTCTTCTCCAGAGGGAATGGTCCGTATATTTTGGTGTTCGACCGGG
>JBBPQC010000305.1:0-24270 GCA_038092295.1 Leccinum arenicola
CCGTCTTCATCGTCGCGTGCGTGCATGCGTGCGCGTGTTGTTGTCGTCAGCGTTGCGGGTGAGGGTGCGTGGGTGCGAGTGAGGGAGTTCGTGTCGTTGTCGCGTGAGGGAGCATGCGTGCGGTGTTTCGTCAGGGTTGTCTCCTGATGGTAGTCTTCGTTTCTCTGTGAACAAGCACACGCAGCCGCTGGACACAAGCATCATCGGCCGGGATGGTGGACCCTTTTCCAAGCATGATCATCCCAAAGGCAAGAGCGGCAGAGTAAGTTTATGCTTCTCTATGCTCGTTGCTGAGATCAGACTGCACGAGGTCCTTGCGACTGATTTGGCGGAGACAAACCTCGGCCATGCGGCGGTCTTTCGTGCCCAAGTAGAGAAGTCCGACCCCCGCGAGTCCAGCGGCTTGGGTCATAAGAGAAACATTGAGATCGACCGACGATGTAGGGAGCAACGCCGGCGTATGGACGGCCAACAACTTCGTGACATGCATGTTCTCCGACCCAACGTTTGCCGCAGATAGACCAAGGAGGACGCCGATGGACGTTAGGTCGTGTTTCGGCGTGAGATATCCAAACGTATGCCAGTTTCTTTCAGATGGTCCGTTAGACCGAGTCCGTACAAGAACCCAGCGTGTTCTGGAGTCAACTCTGATGGATTGTTGAAAGCGATCCAGGAGCTTTCCACACCTCGCGCCCAGGGAGCAACCCGCAGCCCGCAGCGACTTCGTTGTGGAATTGAATTCTCCCCAGTTGATGCATTCTTGAGGTATCTTACCAGGCTCCGGTCCAGTGATGGCGTTGGACGGCTGTATCCTGATCTGATATTCTAGCTTCGGAATGACGTATGCTTCGCGAGTGACTGTCAACACTGAGCCAAAGATGAACATTGCTCTGCCGTAGGGCAAAGCAAAGGTCCTCTTTGCGATCCGCACAACTTGTTGTTGCTGCTCCTTCGCTTGGTCATGCTCGCTACAAGGATAGTCAGCCGACCTATTCAGAGGAGGGTCGCCACAACTCACTTCAAGTCAGATCGCTCGATGAGCCGGACGGAAGGAATCCTAGACGAGCACATCATACGCGCTACTCCTTCTAATCGACGATCCTGGCCAAAGCGTATGCTTGCAAAAGGCTTGGAACCTAGCTCCACGCCAGAGAGCGCGTCGACTTCACCTGCGCTTGCCACTTTTGCAAGTTGAGCACGTCGGATACAGGGACAGAGGGAAAGTGGTGTCTCAATACGTTTTCCCCTGGAATCTCCATGACCTACGTATTCATTCCAATCGCATGTGGCTCAAACATTAAAGACGGAACACGTACCTCCCCGTTGAGCTTGAATTGAGCACCATTGAGGGCAGCGTTGAGTACCCCTCTCGGACTCCAGCTGAATTTGTACCCCAGTGGGACCCCCGAGGCTTTCGGAGGGAGGAAACCACCGCAGAAGGCACATGTAAAAGACTATATGAAATCATCTACAAACGCTCAGATTCAATGACTCTTGGCGCACCTGATGACAACGTCGGCAGCTCCAATGAGCTGAGAAAGCCTTTCCTTATCCTCGACGTCCAGCAAGCACACACTGGCGTTCGAGAGACCCCGTATCAATCCCTCGGCTTCTGCACACGAGTTGCTTGCTAATAGCACAGAAAGAGATAATATACACGATGATCCAAATGAGTCCACAAGTACGAATACAAACGAACTACTGACCAACAACCAATTCCACGTCCGGGCGCTGACACAGTTCTTGAACTGCTGGTCCGGCAACCATGCCGCTCCCAGGCATCAAGACTTTCTTCTTCCCCAGAAAACCTCCAACTTCGTTGTACTTCGCTTCCATGTATCGAGGGGATCTTCTAACCGGGTATGGACACCTTGGAGTCGACCGTCCTCAGAGCATCGGAGTACTCCTGTTGCACAGGCTGTCCCCGGTACTCTTGGATCAAGGCCTTCAAGTAGGGCATCAACACTGAACAAAAGTGTTCGGATGTATCCAACGACAAGCTGGAGGGAAGGATGTCCACAGACATGATTTTCACACTGGGGAGGTGAGCCGGAAGTGTCGGAGGACAAAGCTTGAAGAAGGGTCCGAGAGGTTGGATGCACGCGACATGAACTCGAGGCCACCCTGAGGGTCATTGCTGTTAGCTGAGCGTGTCACGGAGACCTATGAGATCACTCGCTTCAATATCGGAACTGATGTCGCCTATGGTTGCAAGCCTCCCGGGGTCGACTTCCGCAGCGCGAGCGAGTGCTGTTGTCAAAGCCTCGTTCGTTATGAGACGAGGGAAACCAGGAAACCAGCCAACTTCATGGGTAAGATACAGAGCTACCTAGTACACGGATGAGTTCGAACGATGAATGCTCAATGAGATGTTCTGTGTACCTTGGTGGCAAAATCGGACTGGTAAAGAGACGGGTTCTCGTAATAGTGGGCTCTGTTGTAGTGACCTCCATCGGTTCGAGAATGATATTCGGCGGGTGAAGTTTGCACTAGGTATATCTGCACAATTTGTCAATCTCGAGGGCTTTGGGTGTTGGACGAAGATCCTACCTTATGCAAGTCGGTATCTAGATGGCAATCATCAATGAAGCGACCAATGACTAGATAAAGACACCATACCTGGACTGTTCACAAGGGCAAACATATCTTGCACACTTACCCTCACAATCGGAACCTCGTCCAAGATGGAGAGTAGACCTTTAAGTTTTCCCGCCTAACAAGGGGGCATTGAGGAACTGAAGGACTGCAGGTGACACCGACTTACCCAGTCAAACCAATGACAAAGGGTCCCAGGGACTCCTCGCTAATGGCTCCTGCATGATGTCAAGTCACTGTGAGGGGGCGGTAAGTCACGCATCACGTGTCAATGAATCACACCGCACAGTCCCGAGTTCATCATCTTCTCGTTCTCGACGATGGATCGACGTGCCGCGCCTTCTTCCTTCCTCCCTCGCCCTCACAGTTCCGCAGTTTCTTCGACGATACGCTCAGGCTTAAGAATTTAGATATGGACTCAGAGACAAAACCAAACCGGCGGTTTCGAAAATATCCGAGAGAAATTCGGCCGCTTCAGGATCCTTAAGTTATCATTGGCCGGGCGAACGCTGGCAAGACGACTATTCTCCGCGAGATCTGTAACACCGGCGAATCGTGCGACGCGACGAGGATACAAAGATCCCAGCTGGTAGTCTCTGTCACCAATCAGCTAGCCCTACCGGAGTTGTATTCGAGGACCAACATGAGCTTTAATCTATTTTAGTAATGTCAGAATTGCTGATCCTGCCATACAGTATTGCGGCCATATTTGGAGGCCAAATAGGTATCCGATCGTCAAGCATCACGACTCCTGGAACAAGGTCAGTCTAGCGTGGTCGCGGACAGACATACCACCCACGTACGCGTGGTAGAAGGTGAGGGCCAAGTAGGCATGACGTTGGGACAGCGGCGCTTCCAGTAATCGGCCCACTCTGGTCTTACTATGTGTGCGATTTGGCAAACCAGAGGCACGAGCAACACGAGGGGATTGTGTCGATGAACTACAAGCCGGAGATCCTCGGCGAGCATATGTAGCACATACAGCACGGGTGCCAGCAGGGGATTGTTGGGTTTCAATGCTACCAGAGCAAAGGGCCGACTGGTGATGTGAGGAGGAAGAGACAGGTGGTGTAATGCGGGATCATCCTGAAAAACCCGGAAGCTAGTGTTCAGAGCAAAGGACTGTTCCCAATGAGTTGAACGAGACGACGCGTGACTACTACCCAGGTAGGACAATCAAAGTTCCAGAACCGTCGTCAGCGCATAAGTCAACGCGTGAAATTCCATATTTGACGAGCCGCCTAAATTACGTTTGGACCATGTCCGGAGAAACTCCAAGTGCAAAGCGAATGCCTCTTTTGCAGGAATGATAAGGGATAGAGCTTGTAGCGCTTGGTTGACGAGGCGGTCGCGAGGAATCTGCTGTGATACGCTTGTCCCCCGGCGCAAAGCAGCGTGACAGACGATACACATGCCGACTGTATCGACGTTATACCCGTTATTCTCTCCTTCTTTGCATCACCGTGCAGATGGTGAATTTTTCTGTGGCTGGATCACGGAGGTAGGCCTGGCGTCTCTCGTCGGGATGTGCGCATTTGGATGAGGCGGAAAGCAAAATGAGAAGGGTGGTGACGAGGGGAAGGGGGGGAACAAGAGGACTGGTGTGGTGTGTTGAGACGAGGCGGGTGCAGGCCTAATCCTGTAGAGCAAGCGCTTTTTGATATTAGAACGGATATCAGGAATGATTAATGAGGTCTGCGCATGCATCAGAGATGGGGAGATTTACCTTTTGAAGCGAGGGCGACGTCTTTTCCCGACTTTGCTGCTACAAGGTAGCATTTCCAACTGTCTGGATAGTAGGATTTGAGGTACTATGTAACGTTGAGGTAGTACGGGATGGAGGCAGTCTTCTTGGTAGACGAAGTACCCATGCTGGTGCAACGGCCGACGATGGACATAGCAACTTCCGTTGGCGTACTTTGCATCGAACTGATTGTAGTCGACGTCGGGCTTCGAGAAGTTGGTGGACTGGTAGTCAGTGGTGGGTGTTGCGAGTGCTGTAAAGTTGATTACTGGTGCAGGAGAGAAAACAAATGCTCCAAGGACAAAATTGTTGTAATCAACCGCGATTGAAGCTTCGACTACACCTCAATTCGCTGCGACATTGAAGAAACAAGAAAAATACCATGCAATGCGTAGCGGAACAAAGTCTCGTAACTTGAAGTATCCCTAGTACGGTGTACTAACACAACAAACAAACAAACAACAAAAGGCGAGAAACGTATACTAACAATACAACGATGATTGCCGTTGAACATCAAGGCAAGCACAAAAGCGTACACACATGAGCATAGCTGATAATCAGTATAACGGCGGGGTGGTACAACAGCACAAACACAAAGAAAACAATGGAATCGGCCACGAACTGAATTAATTTCAGAAAAGCGAACCACCAACGAGTACTTGGCACCCTCCTTGATCGAGAGCGACTTCGAGCCGGTTGACCTTTTCAAGCGTGAGTGCATCCACAGCGTGGTTTAAAGACGCGAACTTACCTGCAACCGTTAACCTAGATGTAATCGTTTATTCACAAGGCTATCTCCCTCACCCGGATCCGAGTCGGAGTCAAGAGGGCGTTTAGGAAGTGCGTTGTGCCAATCCTTGTAGCGGGAGTGGGCCGTCTTCCACATACTTGTTACGAGTCGTAAAGAGATATACCTCCAGTTGAATGGAGGGTTCCCTGGAACCCACGAGGACACGTCGTCCAGCCAGTCTTGTCTCTCTTCGTCATCAAGGTCGTCCGAGTCTGCAACCGGGCCAGATGGTTCATCAAACTCCAACACCTTCTCGACATACTGGGTGAAAAGTTCCTTAAATTTCAGCATCATCTTGACGAACAAGGTGTCTAAAGCTGCAGTGGAACGAGTGGGGTACAGGGTCTGCAGTAATGAGTGATCAAAATCGGGTACACCCCGTTGGACGTAAAAACTAACACCAGTTGCAAAAAGGGTTTGCGCGTCGTCGGGATTGACTTGGAAGTCAATCGGTGCCTCGCCGGTACGGAGCCAGAGCTGTAACTCCACCTCCGTGACGTTAATCCAAGTGACGTCGTCGCGGGTGACCTCAAGGGAGTTGGGCGTTCTTGAGGGCCTGAATTCTTGCTCGGTGAGGACGGGTCCTCCTATAAAACGCTTCGCCACGCCCGATGAGGGCGACTTTGATGGCGCGGTGTACGGGGCTTCTTTAACTTTGATCTTAAGGACGGCTATCGTGTGGGGATGATGCTCGACGTAGGCGTGAAGTTTCTTCATCACGACCGCCTCGGACTGCGAAAATGCAGTCTCGAGGAAAAAAAAATCGCGCATAGCAGTGATGTCGCCCGGACCAGTCATAGAGAAAACTCGTACGCATAGGTCGGGTATAAATTTGCTCTCTCCGCAATCCACGGAGGCATTGGGCTGGGCCTCTACGGCAATCGTGTATGGCCCCCGTGAGAGGGGCACTCTTGCGAATTCGAGATTCATTGCTTGCATGAATGGAACGACAAGGGCTTCGTGGGTGTCGTGGGGCATGGTGACGATAAATTGTTCGAGATCGCGGAAATAAGTCGGCCTAATGCAGAAGCGAGTCAGATTTCAATCGGTTCAGTAAATCGCTGCTTCACCTAGAGCGGATTTCCAGATCCTTGAACTTTTCCAAGATGAATGCGTGTTCTCGAGGTTTTATGTTGTCGAATCTCTATCCAATCTTGATCAGCCAAGAAAGGGAAGTAATCAGTGAACCCTAGTTACCAGATTGCGTCCAGGCTGGACCAGGTCTTGGACTTCAGAGACTATCTTGTTGCATTTCGCTATTGGTAGATGTTGATGCAATTAGATAGTGGTACCGGGGAAGTCAAACACAGTATCGCACCAACATTCAGGCCAGCGTTGCGATTCTGACGACGAGAGCCGCCTTTGTGCTTCAAGGTGGGAATTGAGCCCGTGAGTTCATTGTGACCAGCCTTGGTGTTGGTGTCCGATGTCGGGGGAGTTGGAGATAGGACCCTTGGATGGGTTCGCCTATCGTGACGGCGGAGAGTATCAGCATAACTGGCGCTGGTGCTACCGCCGTAACTGAGAGTGGGGCGATATTCCTTGCTGGCCCCACTTGCAGGCACAAGCTCGTTATCAATGCCGTGAGTGAAAAAGGAGTGTCTGAGAGTTCCATCAGAAGATGGAAGTAACATCTTCCACTAGTCGTAGTGGAAGCCACCAGTGGTACAAAATATCAATGTGTCAGCTCAAAAAAATAGTCTATATATGGTAATTTCAAATCGTGCTAACTCATCGTAGGGCATAATACAGCTCCTTGTCGAAAAAGTGGTTGAGGAAGAAGGTGTTCGAGTAGTGTGATGATGTTTGAGCGGAAAGACGCGAGTCAGCCTTACGACCAAACTTTGGAACCAGTGGCGCTAGTGCCCGTAGTTGAGAGAGTGGGACCACATCACCCAAGGGTCTCCCATCCGCTCTGACGGCACGCTTCATAATGTGCATCCCGGTTACTTCGTCGACATTCTGGCCATGCACCGGGACAATGTCAAACCTCATGACATATACAAGAAACTTACTGCTCCACCAAGTACCTTGCCTTCCTCTTGGAGCAATGGGCCTGAAAATGAGCCGCATTTCACAAACAATATGACCTATTTATGTGTGAGTATGGCCATTCAAATTAATCCATAAAAATGTACAAAACCTGGGAGTCCGCTGTGAGGCCACGTCATAGTTTCGTCGACGTTGACAAACACTGAGTCATACCGTCCCTTCGGCCATCCTGTAGCCGGAGCAGCATTCAACGTTTGAGCCGGAAGAACAGTATCTCGACTGTGGTATGCCTTTTGCTGAATACGGACTTTATTCCAAACTTGCAACCGCTTGAAGGGGAGTGGTTCGTCGGCACGATGGTATCTCTGACCTCCTACAGTGAGGGGACGGTCATGATCTCCACGGTAAAAGTAGTGTACCAATGCATGGCGGAGGTCCGGCAGGCCGTACTTGTCTGCAACGTCGGAGATTTCCATACTCCCGATAACTGGAGTGAACCCAAGACGAAAGGCAACGGGGCCGGAAATGAATGAACGGGGAGGGGTGACCATGGAGGGTTTGTCACAAGATGCGAAATAGTTCTTGATACGACGAGGGGCCCGATCACTGGCAGGTATCCCTATATCGCATGACTTCGCATCATCATCTGACTTCATATCATCTTCTGAGTCTACTGATTCTACATGATGGTTGTTCTTCTCATTTCTGCGAAGTTGTAGCGCGTGTGAAAACTTCTGACATTTTTCACGACGATCAAGATAGCGACATATCTGAGATTCGAAGTCACTGTTGTTCGTAGCAGAAGCCGGATCCTTGACGACATCAATGTGTGCTCGTTCGGTTGTATCTGCAGTCCAATGAGCGGGAGGACCGACCAGGGGAATGCTAGGAGCAACGTTCTGCATGAGCTCCAGTTTTGGTATCTCCCAGTGATCGAGGATCCGGCCTTTTGCCCCGCGACGAGCGCCGATGTCGGTAATATTCTGTCTGTAGTCATGGAACTCTTCCAGTGCAGCCGATATTTTGTGACATTGAGTGTCGTCGATAGTACGCGACTGCGCCAGATATCGGAAGTCCGCCAACGAGCGAATTGCTCGGACAACACCTGCTGGGACAGCGCCTGCAATCACGGCGACCAGATAGCGCTGGAGATCACGTTGGGTTCTCCCAGTTACTTGCTTCAACTTGGTAATGCCAGTTGCGAAATGTCGATGGTTCGTGATGGGCTGGAGGATCGAAAAACGGAAGTCGATCTCTGCAGGGCCGACGGCATTGATACACCATGTGACGTCATGGTCATAGCTAAATTTGAAGAAGGTATGCAGCATTTCTGTGGTAAGAAAATGAACGGGATTTGAAAGAGGCCAATTCCTCCAGAAGGGCAGAGCTACGCCATTAAGGCGGTGCTCCGCACAAGCTTCGAAATAAGCGATCAAATCATCGGGATCAGCATCGATTGATTCAAGGTGATTGAGGGTAATTGCCTTGGTTCGGGGTTGGTGACGGTGGCGATCTCCAAACTGGGTATAGTGCGCAAGTGTCAGTGGAGAGGTCTTCCCTCGGACACACGCAACCAAGCAGGCCTCTGGCAAGTCAACAATACAGCTAGCCAGAAGGGTGTAACAATACCGGCTGTTTCCAACTGGATCCGACATCATCACGCCAATCCGAGCACCTATCTTCAGCGGTTCCACGACGATATCAAGACATTGGTGGTATAATCGATCGGAGAGGAGGCCCTTCATTCGCTGATTATTGTGAATGAATTCCACGACCGGGAGAAACGCCACGGGCATAAATGCATGGTGAGACGCTTTGCTTCGAACTTCTGAGTGGATGTTTGCGAGCGACATAAGAAGGGGGTGAGAAACCTTGCCGCCACTCTGATTGGTAACGTTAGTTTTGTCAGACGATAGGATGACGCCCAGCACACAGGCTCCGTCAGCCTCGATCTGGTTCTGTTTGAAATAATATAAGATTTAGTACCATAATTTAAAGGAAATACTCAATTGCATTTCCCAAGCAACATCACCCGACATCCACTCGCCGTACACCCTGACTAAGCGTTGGGCGGTGGTAAAGACGCGGTACGGAGTGAAGTCAATGGAATCTGTAAACGTGGGGTTGTGAAGGAGCGCTTGCAGGCATTCCACGGTGTCTCGATAGAACAATCTTGCAACCGTTTTTGTTTGGTGGGGAGAAATGTCTACGTGTTGGCACTTCCATGCGGGCGCTTTGGGCAGAATTTCGACTAGGCCGCGTAGCTGTTTGGCGGTTCGGAAGGAGAGCTGGAGTCGGTTAATCTAAACGCAATGATAAGTGGTAGCTAAAGGGCGAACAAGCACAACTCACGAGAGTCAAAGATAAAAAGCGATCGATAGCCGCCATGCTAAGGTCGGACGTCACTAAAAACTGTGCAACTTCCCATTCGAGACGGTCGGTGAACGGATAATACAAGTTTTCGGTATTGCGTATTTCCGAAAACGCGTCCTGATCGAAAGCATCCATGAATGTGGTGCCGTACTGATGAACAACCTTGGCGACCCCCGGATAAAAATCAATCACTGGGCCATCTTGGTCCATAGGCTCTGTGCTGCTGGCTGGGAAAAGATCTGGATTTGACCTAAAGGCATCACGTCGAGGTCTTCTCTCAAAGGGAAGACGTTGTGTACGGGGGATGTCAGGATGTCGGGTAAATTGAGCAACTAGGTCTTCTGTTTCTGCGAAAGCAGTGGGCCGTTGGTGACATTTTGTGCGTGGTTGGTCGAGGTGTCGCTGGACCTGAGCCTCGTCGTTAAAGGACTTGCCACACTGCGGACAGCTAGGTTGTTCGCGCATTCCGATTAATGAGGTGGGGTGGGACGTACGAACGGTGTCGAGTCATGGACCACGTAATGCAGCAACTTGAAAGCCGCACATGGTGTGTAACGTTACCGTTGTAGGCGGAAGTGCCTGCGTACTTCCTCCAATCAGAGCTCCTGCATGAAGCCATATATAGTACATTCGTAATCCTGCCTACGCTTAATTATCTAATAAGCCTGGTCAGTCACGGTTGAGTCCATCGAAATTCTTCAGAAGTTTGTCGCCTAAAGTATTTTGAAGTTCCCAACTTGGAGGGACCTTCGACGACACTGTGGAAAGTGAACGCTACGTATCATATATATATCATACTAGATCAACCGTTGGTTCAGTGCGTTTGGTGCCGTCTGAGCCAAGGTCGTATTACTTACTAGTACGGCTTCTGAGAATTTTCGGCCCTGAATTTGATAGCAGGCACGGCGAACTTGAAGGTGAAGTTCCAAATGGGGCACTGATCATGTAATCAATTTATGGTTTACGGTTTACTTACTCTCGGAAATGATCGGCGTTCTTTGTCCACTGGCAGTCACGGTAAGAAACGAACGTACTACTATGTCAAAAAGAATGCGGTTTCCTTGGCCGCATCCGTGCGGCTGTGCGTCAATTATCATGTCTGCTCCTGGAGGCTGCACAATTGTCTGAAATGTTTCCCGAAGGCATAACACGCGGACTCACTCGGCGCCATTATTCAATGAGGCTGCCGGGCACGTTGTGACTCATTCACATAGTTACTGTGCACGTGCTGGGATACGAGAGATTAGGTAAAATTCACATGCCACCATGGATCTTACCTGGAGCCTCGGCTACTATCGGATATGAGACACTGTGACCTTGACTCGGATCAAGATACGATAGTCATCTTCGATTCTTCATGGAATTCTAGAATTTCATATCTCTTGTCTTGACTCGATGGGCCGGGCACGTGCGTTCCACATAATCACTGTGTCCTTGATCAAGATAAGTACGATAATCATCTTCGATTGAATCGATTCTTCATGGGGAATTCATGGAGCTCGTCACGGGTGGGAGGGCTATCGGATGTGACTTTGATCAAGATACGATAATCATATCTTCGATTCTTCCTAGAATTCTAGGATTTCATACTTATACCCACTTGTTTAGCGCCGCACGTCGCCGGTAGGATCTTTCTTCAATTTCTGTGCATGATTGTGAATTTCAAGCCAATACGACGGAATTCGATGTACACATACAATCACATGGTCAATTAATCGTGCATAGAATAACCGCTTTCGAGGAGGAAAACACGTTCGTGAGAGGCGTCAACGCATGTGTTACATAAAAGAACATCAAAAGGAAAATATAGTAGGGAACGGATATATATAGTACGCGATGGCATTCAGTGCACAGTTCAGACTTGCGAGACCCGGATCTGTAAAAAAGAAAAAGCCTGGTAGTATACTCCATAGCAACTCAGTGGTTACATAGGCCGAGAAGATGTCTTCCGTCGTGCGTTCGTCAGATTCGTAGTGGCCGTTGTCAGCCATAAGGAATCTCGAATTCAATTATAGTCAAGAGGGGAGCAACTTCTGAACAACGGTCAAATCAAATCATACAGAGGTGTGTAAGATACCTTGGCACGCTGCTCGCCTCTGAAATGACCTGCACGTTTGCGATGCAACAAGATCATCCATGTCCCAACTCACACGTTGGGCAATACTGTGTGTGCTCTGAACGCAAAACGTTTGGCGCATGCGAGGAACGTGGGCTCTGCTCACCACTCATGGTTATGATGTTGGATGATTCTGTGTGCGCGGTCATAATGATGCTTCCACTCGTCCAGCAGACGATCCCCGAGTTCTTCCTCCTCCTTTTAAAAAGCAGTTAGATCACCGGCAAGTTTAGTGGCTTTCCAAGTAGGGCACCCAGAGTGATTCGCGTTGCGACCCCTGGAAGAGCACGGTAGCATTGACGGTGTGGTCGCTGGGTGCGGGGTCAGAGCCTGTCCGATGAGATCGAAAACAAGGACGAACCTGAGGAGCTGTATCCGACAATGACACTGCCACTGGAGGAGCGCGGTACACATTGACGGTGTGATCGCTGGGTGCGGGGGTCAGAGACTTTCCGATGAGATCGAAAACAAGGACGGAGCTGAGGAGCTTTATCCGACAACGCTACTGTCCGTCAGAGACGCGTCTTGGAGCCAAGTATCAGTCGGCCTCGTTATGTTTCACAGGTCACCGGGCCAAGGGGTGGCAGGTTTGGCGGTCGCCGCGCCAGATGAAGGGGTTCTGGGCGAGAAAGCGTTGGAGGGACTTCCAGGTACGGGAGACGGCGAGGACGGTGGGAGAGTGGTAAGTGCATATGATGATCTCTGCAAGGGATGGGGAGCGTCACGTCAGAGAAACGAGCGAACCTGGAGAAGTCGTTGGTATAGCGTTCGAATGGTGCTCGGTGGGACTATCCAGTGCGTGACGAGCGTGAGGAAAGGAAGACAGCGACGACACCGCCACCGATACGGTCGCCGTCACTCACGCCAAGCCGGCGTGGGAAGCATGACGGCGCGCCTCTTCGTTGGTTGGAGCCCAAGTTGGAGGTTCTGCGCGACTTCAAAGTCGCGGCTTTCTTACGCAAGCTGCCAGCCTGGGCCCAAGTTGGCAAGTTGAAAGAAATCCAGGGGTTATCGATATCCCCGACTCCCACGGTAAGTGGGGATAGACAAAAATTGTAGGTTTCGCATTTACATTCCGAGTCACGCGGTGATCGTCGTTTTAAATTCCTCGAACCCGGAGCAAGTCGGACCGGGTGTGGCTGACGTTGTCCAATATTTCTTTCCAGCCGCTACCTAAGTTATAAGTAGTATAGTGCCCGCGCTGTTAAATATTTCTGCATAAGAACTTCAGGAGAGATTTCAAACGTCCTGTCGCCGAAGGTAAGGCCCACTGTTGGGAAAGAGTCGCACGGTACTGTAGGTTATAAAAATAAGGTGACGAACGCAATCAGAACTCACGGGAATAGTAGTAACCAAAGCCGAAGGTTCCTTGAGGGTACCGTCAAGGCGTCTGTGCAATTCTGACAGTAGTTCCCAATCTCCTATGATGTTGTACCAGTGTCGAAAAAACGGGTACATCTTCAAGGATTCTATTACAGTCAATACGAACATCGTCCATGGACACCTGCCAGAATCCCTACATAGATGTCAATGTCCAACATTCACTCCTATCTACCATTTTATGTAACTCACAGGATGTGTTACACGTGTATATAGAGCGATGTCACCATTGTACAACATACGGTTCGTTCCACCGACGTACATCTTAGAGGTTGTTGGTCGATGAGTAAACGCGACCAACATTTGAATCGGACCATCCAATTCATTTCAACTCCTCGCATCCTTATCACCTCCAATGTTCCTCCCACTTGATAGGTTCATTTTACATTTGTCACGGGATGCAGAGACGCTTTTTTCAAGTTGGATAGGCCAATACTACGCTTCACGACATAGCTATTCAGCGGCCATCCATGATCAAGAACAAGAAATCCTGCGAAAGCGGAAACGCCCAAGACTCTGGCTATGTACACTGTGGGGGCGCACATGAAAGTGAGTGTATTGTTGCACTAGCGAGATACCGAGACAATAATATAGACTCTCAGACTCTGGGGGCGGTCACCCGGCACCGGGTATGACTATACTTCATAATGACACGATCTTAATGTAGTACTTAGTGAGTCAGCCTATGAAATAATTATACGGTGAGTTTCGGCATCCTCCGGTAGGTTCAACTCTTTACTGAACTGCAGTATGACAAGACACGAACGCACCCGGTCTGCTCTGTGTGCGCCATCATTTACTCGCAATTCACTTGGCTTTCGCTCTGTTCGTCGACCGAACGTTCGACGGCCGCTAGTCACGCCCCCTCCGGTCTCCTTCCAAACATTATTACGCAGACTTCCACCAGAGGAAGCACGCACAGGTCCCGTCAAACCCAGGCTGCGCGCTGCCCCGGTAACCCCGGATACCTCGGACTCTGAATTATCAGACGAGTCCGAATCAACTGCATCTTCCGTTGAAAGTCGTCTCAGCACGCCCCCACCAAGGGGGCCCAGCTTCCTTCCAGAAGAAGATGTCTACGACGAAGATGATACAGAGGAATTGATAGGCATGCATCCATTCATCTCGCTATTGTCTGATGGATGGTTGAATTCGCGCTAGCAATTCACTCGCAGGAAGAGGCTACCATCAAGTTGGCAGCCGCGACAGCTCGAAGGAAGGTCATGCGTGCTGAACGCCATCTTGCGATGTGTTTGGCACAAGAACACGACGCTCTGCGCGAGCTATATTACCTTCAAGCCGAACAGTCTGAGAAAGAAGTGGTGGTAGCAGAAAATGGGATTGGTGACCTCCGACACGCTATTCGGACGAGGGGCTTCCAACTCGTGGACACGACAACTCGAACAGCTTGGCACAGCAATTCAAATGCTTTCGATCCTGCAAGTTGGTTGACTCGGAAGCGGAAAATGGCTAGCTGCTAGGTATGTGGGTTATTCATTTTAGTCCATGCCAGTACCAAGTGCGACTCGGATTTGCAGGACTTTGCTGCTGTTTATTCCCTCGTGTTATATATTGGTCGACTTGAACTCTTAAGTAAATACTGCTAGTACACAACGACTCAGTACATACTAGATAGTATTGGTACCATGTGTATTTCTCGTGATTGACTTTGCAAACATACTGGTTCGCCCGGTGATGCGGCTTTCATTGTCTTTCTGGAGGACGACTGGGGTAAACTATGGGAAGTAAAGTCGCTGTTGAAAGGTGTCTAAGTTGCTTAAAGGTAGTGTCTTAATGTACATTGTACTTAATCTGAGAGCCAGCAGTGACACGTTCACTGATTACTCATACATATCTCTATACTTAGGTGGGATTCCAGCTCGAGAGTTCGGCGAACTCCGCGGAGGACGGCGGACAAGTATTAGTCGTAGTCGGAGGCTCCAATTTCGTATTCGTTTACAGGCTGGGTCACCGGCGGTGAACATTTCCGAAGACCGCCAACTTTATTAGGATGCGTTGGGCAGTACTGATACATTGGTAACGCGCGCAGTTGATCCGTCGTTGGATCAGAAGAAAGCGAGGACAGAAAGCAGAAGTGGAGAAAAGGCGAACGATGAAGGGGTTTAAATTTAAATTTACACTTGATCCAACTGAGGAAGGATCTTCCAATTGTTTCAGTGCCATTGCCGAGCGCTCGCGTATCGGTGAGATTCGCTTCCTGAGCCCCCTTTTGACAAATTGCGGTGCTCGATGGACTCGTTCTGACTATATGGCTTAGCACTTTGGACCATCGGGATGACTTTCCTGCAGGGCGTATACAGCGTTTTTGATTCCACTACTTTACAGGTCGGGTATGCGGATCTTGCTTGAATCATGCGAATGTTCCCGGTACACTGTATGTTTCTGATATTGATTTATTAGCAGAGCTCATGGAAACAACATCGGAGGGGTTGACCGCAGGGGCGAAAGATCACGACGGAAGCGAAAGAGATCTTGGAGGAGCCACTTGACATTATTCTATTCCTAATCACGAGCTACGGATTGTGTGATCTCAAAATCCTTCTCAAACGGGAGCACAATTACGCACTAGTGCACGAGCATCAATGTTACGGTGACAGCCCAGCTGTGAATGTCTTCGCTAGTAGTATCTATAAGCGTCATAGTGTCCCCCCAAAAGTGAGCGAGATGTTTCTCAGGGACGATTTCTTAACGATACGATATGTGCATTGCTGTTGTCTGATTTCCTTGTCCAGTTCACCCCATGGACCAGCGTGGTGTGCCAACGCGCCTCGCAAGTTGTCGGCGTTGGATGCATGATCGGAGGGGAAGGGTGGACTTGGACTTGGACTTGGACTTGGACTTAGGAACCAGGTGGTGCTACGCGAAGGGTATACGAACGGACGATCCGTTTCTGTTTCGCGCTGCTCGACGTACCCTTTGGCGGCTGTTGTGGTAGTGCGTTCTTGTTGATCCTTTTGCTCCCCGTTCTCAGGGCAGCGTGTTGGAGAGTATGGTTCACGGGCATGGACGAGACGCGCGCGTCTAGCCCTGGTGGACCGTCTGACCTAGGGGGGAGCGAGGGTCTCGGTACGGGGATTTCCTTGTACGCGGTGCTCGTCCGCTACTGGGAGGTGAGTTTGGCGGGTTTGGCGGTAATCACATCAGAGTCGTGGAGAGACCGTATGTCGACGGGACGGTCATCAAAGTATATCAAAGTATTCGGTGCGTGTGGACGGAGAAAAGAACTTCTCAAGACGTCTAGATCTTGCCTAGTTTGGCGCAACTTGTTGAAGAACTTGTTTCAAAATGCCACATTGCCGACATTCAGCGCTCCTTCAGCAATATTCATGGTTGTTGCGAACTCAAAATCGCACGTTCAGTCGCCGCAGAAATGGTTTCCTACTAAATTCCTAGGGCTGTTCGAAACGTGTCGGGACTCGGGAAGAACGACAGATAGTATACAGCAGCTACACCACCGACGAACAGCTTTCGAACCTTTTATGAACGAGTCAGTCGACCTCCAATACGAAAGCAAGTTGCGGTGCGTATTCTATTTCTATCCTTTTCTCGCCCTCCGTCTCACGGTATGCTAGTTTGTCCTTTTTGGATCCTGGGTCGCCTTCGAACCGGGTGCTGAGCAGACACAACCAGTGGACTAAAGAAGTCCAGTCTGGACTTTGGACTGTCCAGAAGTTCATGAGTACATGGACTTTCCGCCAACCCTCACATGATGAGATTAGAAAAGCCAAGGTCCGTGCGCAGATATCCGTAAGTTGATTCTCGTTCAGTCGCGCTCGCGCCCGTCTCACCGTCGCCTCGGACAGCAATTCCAAAAGTACATCGAATCAGTCAAGGAAAATACTTATAAATGGCCTATCACCTTGTAAGGTATATCCTTGTTTGTCTGCGTTCGTGGGCTCGTTCTGTTACGATGTCAGTGAAGGCAGGCGACTTTGATTCAACCTGGTCGATCTGCGCGTTGAACACTGCCATCTTTCTCATGTGGACGATACCTTGGTTTCAACCATTCATGAACAGAAACAACTTCTTTCACGATCCGCTTAACCTTTAGAAAAGCCTATACGCTGCTTACCAGCATGTTCAGGTCGGTACTCTGATTGGCAAAGTTTGTCTGTCTGCGCCCTGGACTGAGTCTTTCATGTCAGTCACAATGGTGTCTTCCACGTTGGCGACGACTGACTTTGCTTTGGTCGTTCCATAGGCGCTGCCGACGCACTACTTGCTATATCGTGCGAACCGGACGTTAGTGCTCAGTGGCATCACATTCTTCATTTCGGGTATGAATTTCCCCCGCCTTCCATAGTTTATGTTTTGCGTACTCACGCTTGTACTCGTCCCACCAGCTGGACTGTTCTCTGGGGTAGTCAGCCACGTAGTCTCAGCCAAAGTGCTGTACCCTAGAATAATGTCCCACCTCTCCAAGCAAGCCGCGGTGAGGTCGTCGCCAGCAGCATCGGCCCTCTTGGGTGGGTACTAGCGACGTATCGCGGAACGCACCACGGAGGATTTTTCCTTCATTAGGCGCTTCCGGGGCGATACTGACTGTGCTAGCTTTCCCAGACGCGCAGGTTCAGCCGATATTCATACCTCTTAGCCTTCTGATCACGACGCGTGTGGGTGCGCTGGTCGTTGGCGTCATTATGGAAGTGAGTGTATTTTTTTCTCGCTCGGCGGGGACGGCCGATCACGGCTCATGTGCTAATGAAATTCGCTAGGATGTTTGATCACTATGTACACCTTGGAGGTGGCGCGCTGTAGGATCGGATCAAACCGAGGTAGGGTCGGAGTGAGTCCATATACTTGTAGATGTCAACTGCACCCGTTGTTTAATGCCTGCAAACACTGCTCACTATTATTTCTCTGCGCCGACGCGACGATTGAAGTGTTACTCGTAAGATATCTCTTGGTGCGTTCCGATCACTTCGGGTGCCTGGTTTGGCGAACAAGGGGTGAGTAATCTTGATTGTTTTGCTTTCGCTTGGAACAGAGTTCATTGTCAATTATCGCTATACTTTCTGCGCCATAAATAATTGCATCAGAATCACCGAGTCGAGAAATGGTCAAACATATAAATACAGCCTCGCTTCTTTCTTTTGGGCACTAATGGGCAGCAGAATAGTGAACGCCAGTATCGTACACACTCATATTGGATGATGCAAAACTTCCTCTCGACTCCGGAGCACAAACAACGAACATGGCCCGACTAGGAAGCGCTCACTGGATGGCGATGCGCTGGGGCTGCTGCTGAGGCTGGGCCTTGGGGAAGGTCACGTTCAACCTTGTATCCGCTCTCGTCGCGCTCTTGGGTGGAGCCGGTCTCGCCTGAGATGGTGAGACGGTCCTGGACGATGTCGATGTTGACCTCGTTCTGTTTAATGTCAGGGAAAATCAAACGTTGCGGTGACGTTGACGCCGTCAGTCTTCATGCAGGTCCATTCTGTTTCGACCAGCGTTGATGAACGGAAGAGGCTATGGCGAAAACGTGGCGTACCTGGGCCTGAAGAGCGCCCGACCGGTTTCGGTAGTGTTCGAGGTAGCGACGGGGGGGAAGAGACGTGGTGAACGCGTCGTCGAAGAGACGGTCAAAGTCGGTGAAGGGGTATTAAAACGTGCGGATCAAGGACATGGTGGTAAGTTGCTGGTGGGTTCGACACGGGTAGGCGAGGATTATATGTCCCCCAGGGGAGCCTCTGAGTCAAGTGAAATCGTTTAGGGGATGTACCCTTTCGTACTTATAATAATGATGCATTGATGACCGACCGAACGAAACCGGCGGTCCCCTTTCGCTGGATCTGACTTGCGCACCAGAGGCCCCTGAAATCGTCTTGGTTTCGGAATATCAATCTATCCTCGTGCAGGTTCATCCTGTCGTCCGGTGATGAGTCGATCAGTACGAGTCAGCTTGTTAGGACGCGTTGCCTAGCACAGGGGCTATGGCGACATACCTGGGCCTGACGGACTCGCGCCCAGTCCTGCCGATGCGGGAGCTGATCAAAGGGGGTGCAAGACAGCGCGTCGCCAAAGAAACGGTCAAGGTCAATGGGTCAAACTGTTATGATCGTCCAACTTCTTCCAGTACGTGCGTTGGGTGCGTTCTTACTCTAGCCGCTCTGCGCACGGGCCTTTGACACGTGACTTAGTAATCCGTTATCGTTACACCCCCTTCCAGCGAGCTCTCACGCTCGCTCATTCGGCTGGCACGACGGCTGCTGCTTCCTCCACGTCCCATCCCAACCCGACGCTCGATGCCCCTCCATCAAGGGGCTCGTTCTGCTCATCCAGCATGGAGATATCACCCGGTTGTTCTTCTCCCGCCTCGAGAATAGATTCGGTGGGTAAAGAGGCTTCCCCATTCCCCTGCGCTCCCGTACCTAACTTGGCAAGAGTCTCGGATAACGGGTTCGTTAAGGTAGCTGGGGTCGGGGGAGGCGGATTGGAGGGTTCGGGTGGGGGAGTATCAAATGACGGTGCACTGTCCGCCGTGAAGGATGATGGGTCGAAGAAGTTGATCGGGGAATCGATCATGGACAGGGTAGCGGGGGCAGCGGATAGCACCGCCGCGAAAGGATCGTCGGTAAGCTGCTGGGGGTGTTCTTCGTTTCTTCGTCCTCGCTGACCGTCCTGCCGGTTCTTGCCTCGGTAGGCGCTATGCTCCCCTACCCTCAACCTCTCTTGATTCGCCAATTCTCTTTCCCTCGCCCGTCCTGCCCTATCCTGCCTTCGTATTTGAGCCTCGTGGATGCGTTGTCCAGCGAGGACTTCATGGGCCACATTCAGATCCTCTCGTTCAGCGGCCCGCCGGTCTTCGGGAACGTGATCGCCGTAGAAGTGAAGCAAGTCCGGCTGTGGGTGAGTTGTCAGGATGCAGAGATCGTCCGATCCGCTCTCTGAGAAGCGATGGGTAGGATTATTGACGTTGTAGGCCCGCGCAACTGTCGTGTAAGCGGCCGGCTGAGGTGGTAAGTTTCGACTATTCCGCCTGAGACAGAGCTGACGGCTATATTCCAGATAACGATCCAGAAGATCGCGCGAGACAAGGATCGGAACGGGAGTCGGTCCGCTTTGATCGATCACGACAAAGTCGTCCCCGATACGTCTGAAGTTAGAGTAGGGGAAATGGGACCGTCGACTTGGAGCAGACCGTGACTCGGAGCTGCTACGTTCAGTCGCTGGCATGGGTAGACGACGCTGAGCAAATGCCCGTACGCTCGGGTATTCATCGCGTCCCGGTGTGTTCCATGCAAAGGAGCGCGGTAGCCATCCGTAGTTGAGGAAGAAAGGTGCGTAGCCTGTCGTCTCGGAACGGGATAAATTAATAGCAAACTCGATGGCAGGCAAGCGACCAACCCAATCGCGCTGGTTCGAGGAAATATAAGACCGAAGTATCTGGCCAATCGTACGATTTGCTCGTTTAATTGCGCCGTCCGTTTGGGGATGATACGCGCTCGACATTCTAACCGAATACCAACAAGGCGGTTTAGGTTCTGCCAGAACGTGCTTGTGAACAAGACGTCGCGATCACTTACGATCGCTTCCGGTAAGCCACGATATTTGTATACTTCGGCAAAGACTAACTCAGCCACTTCCTTGGCAGTGTAGTCAATCCGGCTCGGGACTAAATGAACCATTCCGGTCAGGAGATCGATCACCGTCGTAATTGAGTTAAACTCTCCATCCCGGTTCTTGGATAGAGGCAAAGGTCCAACGAAGTCAGAACCTATTCGTTGCCAAGGTCGAGATGGAACGTTGAGGGGGTGGAGCGTTCCATACAAACCTGCCCCTCATGCGGCGAGCAAACTGGGCCGATGTCTCCGGATGACTTGTCTCGGCTGGAAGCGCAGTTGGGCGAGACCGGCGTTTTGATACCACAGGAGCGGGCGCAGCAGACCCTCGAGGTCGTTCACCACTCGGACCAGGCTGGCGTACACGCCCCGAAGGTAGTGTACCACCCGCCTCCATTCCAACAGTAATGGGCATGGTTACGAGTCCATCTACCCGCAGCACCTAGGCCTCGTCCTCGGCCAATTGGACATATTCCCCCGGAGCACGCACAGTGCCCGGCGCATCAAAGGAGTACAATCGCGACTTGACACGTGGCTTTTGTGCGAATGACTGTCCTCTCCGCCGCCACAAACATCACTAATTTCATTCGCGTTAAATATACGCACATAGTCCAACGCCTAGCAGCCGGGACTTGATGGTAGGACCTAATGCATAGGTAATTATTATTATCATTATTACGAGCGAGATATAGCGCGAATTGATCACGTGTTTAGTTTAGCTTATTTAATCAGTTTGGACACATTTAAACAGTTCGGGTTCGGCTAATTTCTTTGTCCGGTTTGGCATCATCGATGATGCGGAAGAAGCGGACCGCAGCGGAGTCGCAAGTCAACTCGGACTCGGACGATGACCTCAACAGTGAACTCGACCCGCACTCTCCTCAGCGGCCGAAGAGGAATGGGGCTGGTCGAGGCGGAGCTGCTAAACAACTCGAAAGATGCGCTGACGCGATCACTCGCCCAGTTCTCAAACGGCCTCGTACGACAATTCCTCCAAACGAACCCGTCAACAAGTTGGCACCGCCTCAGAAGAAGGGGTCACGTCGGCACAAACAGAAGCATGTCAGAACAGTGAGTTCTGACGACTTTATACCGAGTCTGTATCTCAAACTACTCAGCAGGACTCGGTCGACAGAACGGTCAAAACGCCCTCGAAGTTTGCTATCAAGCCTACGTTCCACCAAGGCAATCCATCGTCACGTTTTGGGTTTAAGGGACCTCCGGGCGAGGAGGGCAGTCAGAGCGAGGATGGCAGTGATGAGTCCGTCCCACAGGTTTCAGCTTTCGACTAGCTGACAGTTGAACAGGTCGCCTTCTCGCCTTCTACCTGTGGATCAAAATTCCGAGGACCTAGACAACGACACCGTCACTCGGTGGAGCAATGCATTAGGTGGGTCCCACCGATACTTATGGATGTCAAACTAATATCATTGCAGCGCTAGCTCGCAGTAAATCCGATGATGAGGAGGAGGCTCCTTCGAGGCCACGCAAGCCTGAGCACGAGGCTTTGGATGGCAACAAGAAAAACCTCTCCACTGAGACTGAAGACGACGACCGCGTTTTTGACGACGGCAAAGGTCGTGGTCCTGACAACGACGAAGAACACGAGTACAACGGCATAGATGTCGATGATGGCGAAGACCATGATTTTGACAAAGAGAATAATCACGAAGAGAAGGGCCACGACTCTGACAATGGCGAAGGCGAAGGCTCGGATGATCACGGAAGAGCCATACAGTCGGCCGCAGGATCTTCGAGAAAAGCTCGTCATGGCTTTGCCAACCAACGACCTCGTTCAGATGATCCTCGCTCTGCTCACGCAGCACGTTCGAAACACGCACAACATCTCAGCTCACGTAGGGAAGAAGCGGTACAGCTGCGAGGTAAGCCGAAGTCTTTCCTTATGAGGTATTGTTAACATCGTAGCAGATGATCGCGGCACACGACACAAGAGCCCAAATCCTGGACTTCGTTCGCATCGTAGACGGTCGGAACCGGAGGAAAACACAGGCAAGTCTTGGTTCCATCCTTCGTGAAGCTTAGTATTGATTTTGTGGCAGGGGACCGCGGCACACGGCGAGGCAGGAGCCCAAGGCCCAGTGGCCATCGCTCGCACCGCAAACAGGTGGAACCGGACACTGACGGCAAGTATTTGTTTCGTCTTTTGCGAAGCATCATTAATTTAGTGGACAAAGACTCACGCACACGGCGCGAGAAGTCAAAGGGCCGGCCTCGTCGAGATACTAGACAGGACGAAATGGATGTCGAGTATGATGTACTCGCCCGCCATCAACATCGCAACAGAATCCCTCGGCCGCCTTCACAACGCGACCTTGAACGTCGTCGGGACTCTCGGTCTACAGGGGCTGAAGACGACGACGACAACATTGTAGTTCACCGATCCCGCAACAAGAAGGCAGAGAAAAGAGGATTCTGGCCCGACAGTTGGAAGGACCTGATTGACGATGCCAAGCTCGAGTGGCGAGTATATCTAGCGAGCGCCGACGCGTTTCCGAACCGTGTTTATGCGAAGCGTGAGCTGATCCCCGACATCGTGGGTCAGTGTTTGCAAAAGTACAAGCGGGCAAATATTCGTCTTCAAGATGACATGCTGCCTCGTTATCAGCAACAACTCTATGCCCTCGTAGGTTGGGTATAATTTATTTGGCCCATACTTACCATACTAGATCTACCAGGACTGTTCTAGTTTTCGCTCGGAGATCAAGAAGATTTGTGTTCGAAAGGTTGTCGCTCTGTACAACCTCCAACCCGCTTCAAACCTCGGAGAAAATCAATCAATCCAGTGGGTAAGAAATCGGGCATCGGAGCTCATTGCAGGCGCGAAATTTCTTCGTGGTAACAAACAGGTAAGTCGTGAGTACGTGAGTGCTCGTGAATGATATATTAACTTTATTACTCGCGTTACAGGGTAAAGAATACAACTTTGCACACAAGGCATTGTATGCCATCGCAGTGGATGCATTCTATGGAACAAGCCAAAAGCTTCTTGGTCGGACACCAGAATTCAAGGAATACTTACCAGAGGCAGCAGTTGCTCTTGTTGCTGCTGGGGTAAGTACGTTCGTTCGTGATTTAACTGTACTGACTATGACATCTGGGTGGCAGATCAAGTCGGTTCTTATGTCACTCAAGCAGAATGGCAAGGTTCAGAACCTTGAGGTCTATGTTGATCCTATCAACCAGAAAGTGTATGAAAGGTTCTTTATCATGATTAAAGAGGTGATTGAGCATACGGAAGCTGGACCCCAACTCCAGGATCAGTTGGAGAGGTGGGCCTGTCGTGCTAGGTGAGTAGTATTGTTGCTAAGTTCAAGTCTGAGACTAATGAGTGTTCGTTAGTCGAGGCATTGCTCCCATTGTCAGCCACCTTGCTGCTGGTGATGAGGATGAGTATGCATTTGCCCCAATGGGCTCTTAGTATAATGTATCACATAGTTTTGTCTAAGTCAATGATTTATATATAGGGTTTTGCACGCTAATCCGAGCGCTGACTCTTGCGTAACGCAACGACGACGACGCGCGCACGCACACGTCTCCCGCAACGTACAGAACACCGCACGCATGCTCCCTCACGCGACAACGACACGAACTCCCTCACTCGCACCCACGCACCCTCACCCGCAACGCTGACGACAACAACACGCGCACGCATGCACGCACGCGACGATGAAGACGG